>CBVK0101970995.1:0-16873 GCA_900067695.1 Picea abies | reverse complement strand
GTTGTGTTGTTGCAAAAAAATGAAGAAAATCAAGAGCAACCCATAGCCTTTTTTAGCAAGGCCATAAGATATGTTGAATTGAAATATAGTAGCCCGGAGAAATAATTTTATGCTCTAGTCAAAGCATTGAAAGAATTTATAGACTATATATTTGACTCTAAGATATTGGCTTATGTACCCACCAATACTATAAAGGACATTCTCTCACAACCTAGAAGTGAAGGAAGAAGGGGTAAATGGATTGCTAAAATTCAAGAGTGTGATGTGGATATCAAGCCCACAAAATTAGTAAAAGGACAAGGACTAGCCAAACTTCTGGATGAGTCCAATTGCAAAACTTTGGCCATGAATACATTGTCAACAAACATCATAACAACATATCCTAAAGGGGGTGAAACACAAGAACCATCCTTGGCGGTGAGTCCTAAATTTTCTCAGTCTGATTGGTATAAGGATATGATCTTCTACCTACAAAACTTAATTTTCTCACCAACATGGGACAAAGCCAAGGCTAGGTATATTAAACTTAGGGCTGTAAAGTATTGAATTTTGGGAGAAAATATGTTTTTGAAGGATCCGGGAGGAATCTTGCTAAATTTCCTCACTGAAGAATAAAGTGAAGGAATTGTCATTGAATTTTACAAGGGAGTATGTGGGGGTCACCATGATTGGAGAGCCACTGCATACAAAAACCTTAGCTCTATTTATTATTGGCCCTCATTGTTTTCATATGTCAATTGTAGGGTTAGATCTTGTGTAGAATGCCAAATGTTTGCAGGAAAGAAAATGTTGTTTCCCCTTCCAGTGAGACCTATCAAAGTTGAGACACCTTTTCAATAGCGGGGATTGGATTTCATTGGTGAAATTAATACAAATTCAAGTGGATAGCATAAATGGAATTTGATAGCCATAGATTAATTCATGAAATGGGTATAGGCCATCCCTACAAGAGAAAAAATTGATGAATTCATCATAAAGTTACTTAAGGAGAATATCTTGGCTAGATTTGGGTACCCAAGGAAGATCATCATTGATAATTCTCAGGCCTTTAATTCTTCCATAACTATAACATAGAGATGGGACACTTTATTGATTACTATCCACAATGAAATGGTTTGGTTGAATCCTCCAATAATAACCTCATCAAGATTATCAAGAATATCTTGTCCCAAAATAATAAAGTGTGGGATTCTCACTTGAATTATGCAATCTAGGAAGATAGAGTTAGCATTAAAAGGTCCATTGTAACTTCTCCTTTTCAGCTAGTATATGGGTTGGAAGAAATTTTCCCCAATCAACTCGGGCTCTATGTGTTGAAACTACTATAAGATGAGGAGGTAGAATTAGATGATATGCAGAGGAGAATAAGACAATTTATTGAAGTTTAGAATGTAATATAACAAATGTAGATAAAGTCCCAGGTTCATCAAGCAAGAGTGAAAAAAATATTTGATAAAAGGACTGAAGAAAGTAATTGCATGTGAGGAGATCTTGTCCTAAATTGGGATGCCCGAAGGGAAGCTAAATGGAAAAATGGAAAATTTGACAATATTTGGCATGGACCCTTCCAAGTTGTCATAGTTCAATATAAAAACACATATGAGTTAGCCCAGTTGGATGGAGAGTTCTTTGGGGCTCCTGTAAATGGGAGGTTCCTCAAGCATTTATTACAGTACTGAGCATTGCAAAACTTCTTACCTTGTACATAAATAATTCATTTCCATTTCTTTCCATGAATTTTTAATTTTACTTCATTCACCATTTGTTATGAGTAAGTAGGTTGTTACACATTATTTTGGTCACCTCGGTGATCACTTGGAAATATGTGTTCATGTTCCCTAAAAATATTAAAAGAGACTTTCTCCATGAGAAAAGTGATTTGATTTCCTCTGCCAGAAAACCATATGAAGGAAGGTCGTTGCACCCTACTATATGCATGGGGTGTGACATGCAACGATGCTTGATCATCTCACTCTGCAATATACCTATTCTACAACGATGTTGCATGATGCTAGTGCATAGGGTGCGACGATGCTTTAAGCTTGGGAAAAGTCAAATTTCACGAATGTTCTAGAAGATGAGGTGGCATCCGATCAGTTTGGATCTTACTCACTTCTCTGATTTGGTGGGATCATCCTAATATCCTAATACATATCTCTTTCACACTATATAAAGAGGGATCTCTCATGGAAAAGGATAAGTTTGAATAGGCTAATAATTTTATGGAGAGTTCTACTTCAAATTATGCTTGAGATCTTTGCTTTATTTCTTCAAGTCATTGTGGATTTTCTTCATTCAAGGCAATGGAGCAAAGGTTTGTGTGTTGAAGAAAAGAGCCATCGAAAGGGGACCTTGCAACATCAAGGCATGGGTTGTATTCTCCACTTTCTATTCAACATCAAGGCATGGGTTGTATTCTCCACTTTCTATTCACTTAATACAACAATGCATTTCTTCCCTATATAAGCATCTTTCCTTCTATTGTATAATTCCTTGATCATATACATAGACTTCATTAGAATGTATGTATCTTTGTTTTCCTTCATTGTTGGTTTGTGATTCTTAGACATGTTTACCATTCTGTAAACTCAAGGAAGGAGATACAAAGATGACACTAGAGAGGACAAACATTGTTTAAAATTTATGCCACTTGTAATTCATTAAACTAGTCTATATGCTGATGAAGTTTAAGGCGAAGTGTGCATTATGTTTTGTTTTGTTCTAGTTTCCAGTGGGATCTAGGGAGATTTATTTGTGTCCGCACTTACCGATTAATCCGATAACATAGGTAGAGTTGTAATGTTGTCATTTGTTGAGCATTTTTGTGTCACATTTTAGATCAGTTTTTCAGGTATGAGGGAGATCTATCATTTTGAGGTAGACTCCATAACCCAACATAAGAAGGAACTTGGTCTACAATTCTCATCAAACCACAGGGGTATTTTTTCCCTGCTGGAGCTGATGTTAGTACCATATTTGTTCCTACCATTAAAATGAAGGTTATTCAAGGTTGCAAGGTCAAGAATGGATGAGCCAGAGATAGAGAGAAATCGTCTTAAGCCTCTGAGATAAAATTTTCAAGTTATTTCGAGGCAAGTGGAAGTAAAATAGTAGAAAATTCATGTTATTTTTGTACCTAAGGAAAGATCTAAGCACTCAAGCGCTTATCGGAGGTCAAAAAGGGATTATTGTTCTCTGAAAGGGCCTATTGTGCCCTGAAAGGGACTAAGTTTATTCACCAAGGAGATTACCACAAGACTATTTCCTGGGAACCAAGCACTAGAAAATATGTAGGACCTTGAGGCGAGCCATATTGGATGACCCTGATTTGACCGAGCACATCATCAAAAATCCATATTTGGTCTTCGTCCCCCAAGTGCACCAGGCCACCAGGACATTTTAAGCATGTGAACAAGTTTAGCACAAGTCCTCGATTGCTACTGCACCAAGCCACGAGGCCACCGAGCTCACTGGGGCACTGAAATTCAATTGAATCACTCTTCCTATAGTGTTCTTGGTTCATGCCATGTCAACATGTGCGGGACCTACAGGTGAAGAAAATTGACAATCCAGATCTAATTTGGTCAACAATTCCAAGCCAAGAAGATTGTTTGAAGATCAACAGTCACAATTTGATTGGGCGTGAGATCAATAGTCAAGATATTATCTTAGCCCTAAAGTGCATTGATCCATTAGGCCACTAGGCCACTAGGATCGTTGGGCTATAGAGACACCAGGAGTTAGTTGCAACTGAAATACTTCTCCATATTATTCCCAATCTAGTGCCACGTCACCCTCACATGTGGAGCCAACTCAACATTCCACCAAGGATACACAAAAGGACTAGTGACAGCATGGCATGCCAACAGAGCACCCGTCAGAGAAAATCAAAGGTTGTCGCATGGACCACGTTGACATCATCGATGACATTTTTGTACCTTAAGTTGAATTTGATCGAGGTAGATCAATGGTCCAAATATGATTGGTTGTGATATTAACGGTCTAGATCTAATCAAGGGCTAGATCCATAGTCCACCAAGACACTAGGATACAAAGATGTTTATACCTATGATTAATTTGAGCATAGGTCCCCAATCATTGATCCACTAAGCTCATCGAGCTACTAGGCCAATGAGCCCCCAATAGTCAACCTCAACCAAATCTCTTCCCATATTGTTTTTAATCCAGTGCCACATCATCATGTGCGGGACCTACAAAGCCACTAGGTTCACTGGTCGCCCAAGATTTAACCTCACCCAAATAAATCCTCCCATATTGTTCCTATTTTGGTGCCATGTCATCATGTTCATGACCTACAAATCCACCGACCTCACTGAACCCCCAGGAATCAACCTCATATGAAGCACTTCTCCCATATCATTCTTGTTCTGGTGCCAACTCAACATTCCACATGGAGTTGAATCATCCTACCATCAGGGATACCTGGAAAGGACCAGTGACAGTGTGGCATGCCAACAAAGCACTTTTCAAATCCAATCCAAAGGTGCCACCTGGACAAAGGGGGACCCACTGGAAACATATAATATAATAGTGTGGCTAGTGACATCTAGTCTACTCCCCTACCACATTAGCACCAACATGAACCAATGTAAAGTCACCACGTGTCTGTGGGACCATGCTAACCTCATCAATGAAGTCATCATAAATTAATTTGATTTCATCATTTGATCACTACATATCAACTATCTAGATTTGATTGGGCCCCCAGATCGATAGTTAGGATTTGATTTCATCCCTCAAGTGCACCAGGTCATTGAGATATTGGGAATTTAAGCCTTTCAAGACATGTGAGGGAATCCAATTGTCGATCCACTGGGCTCATTGGGGCATCGGTACACCAAGATATTGGGATGTTTACACCTGCAAGAGAGTCAAGCACAAGTCCTCGATCATTGATCCAACGGGCTCACTAGGGTACCGACCCACTAGGCTCACTAGACCACTAGGAACTGGGTCAATCATTTTTCAGGTTATTTGTAATCAAAGTTTAAGTTGGTCTAGTGAGATGTGCCCCACATATAAAAGGTAATGCTTCATGTAAAGTTTTGCAGTCTGCCCATTCACATTCAAATTACATGGGAGTGCCTTTACCTTATAATCCTTTCAAAATGAATCCAATGGTGAATGTGGGATTAATCATATCCCTGCAAATCAACAGTCAATATTTCTCACTGAGATCGATCTGATGGTTGTTAAGTTTCATGACTTCTAGAGATTTAATTTTAGCTATCTAGCAAACAAAAAAATGATGATAACATATGTGACAAGATTTAAGGGACTCTTAAGAGGTAGGACATGAAGGATATATTGGTTGGAAAAGTTTGAGTTGCCCCACAAAGTTTTATGTAATAGAAATTTTGCAGGTGAAAGTAAATAATTTTTACCAAGGGGAAACCATTCAAGAAGCAATAAATGGTTTCAAGAAGAATTTTGGAAGATGAGCGTGAATAATAAAAGAGAATGAAGGTGCTCATTGTGACGGTCGGTACTTTGGGGGATTTAAGAGGTTCTTAGAATTAAAGTTGTTAGATCTAAAACCTCAAGAACGGACAGATGGTGAAAGCAACAAGCACATAGAGATTCATCCCATGCATTATGTTTCAGTCTATAATTCCCTTTCTTATTGTGTTTGTGTTCTTGTAAATCATTTTCTCCCATTTTGGATTTCTTGTATTATATCTGATTTATAAAATCTCAGACAACATATTGTTCACCATATTCATTGTTATTGTACGATGTCTAGTTATGACATAGAAGTGATTTCCTCTGAATGAATGACCATTTCTTGTTATTTATTTATGCATTTAAATGATATGCAGAGTGTACCTCCATGTATTTGAATGTATGAGGATGTTAACTATTTGAAGTATGTTTTCACTAATATGGATGCATTTGTTAGAATTGTTTATGTAACACACCCAACCCCCTAATCTCACTTAGGCTCGTGGGATGTTCGATTTTCTTCTCTTTCCTCAAAGTAAGTATCCGAGTTTACTCTTCCGGGTTTTGTTCCATCACTATTTAAGTGATAAATTCTCTTATCACAATATTTACTATGTTAAATCTTAATTGTTCGACCCCCAATTACCAATGAAATCCCTCTATGGATTTCATTTCAATGACTAGGGACCTATACACCCTCAATCATATGGTTAGAATCACTTCTCTCCTTCATATCGATAATATAGAGTGACTCAGACTCTTTCCCATCAAAACAACAAGTTACGGGATTGAATTCCATTCTTACGGTTTCATTCTGATAGATCCAATGGCTCTCGGACTTAGAAAACCAATGGCTCTAATCTCATTGATCCTTCAATTCACTCAATGGTTATCTCCCATATTTTCAACTATTCATTAGATGAACATGCGAGTCCCACGACGATCCTACGGTAAAGATCACATCACACCCACTCCCTGATCTATGACTCATGTTCACTCTTAGAGTCCTCCTCATCAAAGTACATCCACTTTGGGCATCGAAGGAAAATCCAACCGACTCACTCCGACAACACATTCTCCAACGAATCTGACAATCCTCATTCACTTCATATGACGTTTAGGGTCTTTCAAGGTTTACAACTTGTAAGATAGTTAAGGGCTCTAGGTTTCCCATCTCGAAACAAACTATATGGGATCCAATGGCTGAGATCTTGCATGACACATCTTGATGGATCGACGGACCTTGAACTCTCTAGACATCGGATTCCCTCAAGGACCATTGTTTGAGTCTCCAACATTGTGTCTTCTAATGGACTTACACCTAGAATCAATGGTCCAGAATTCACCATCCCTCTCTCTGATAAATCAATGTATCTCATTGAATCAAAGCCTATCCCATCTGAGTCTCATTGCAATCATGCATTAGATCATTACAACGACCTCACCTTCTGACCATTAGTCAGGATCTTTCCATTATACTGAATCAATGGTTGTGCGTCCTTCCAACTCAAAGTAGGGGTTTTCTCCAGTTTAAGAGTCTGATTTAGGACTTAACTGATCAAGGTGTCTCTAGACATTCCTAAGGTTTTACCAGACCTTCTTGGACTCTTTCCTTCACTATGAATTGGCTAAGACAATTTTAATTCATAACTTGGATGAATATTTTTATATCCTACAAACTTTCCATTTCAAAGAACGGATTTTCACTAGGCTTAAGGCTCCCTAACTACACAGAGGCCCTCCTCAGGCTTCAGGGAATTTTGCTACCAATTTTAGGGTGAATATTTCCCATACCTTGCAATATTTCCATCCAAAGGCTTGCAGTTTTCACAAGGATACACCCTACCTTTGTACTTCCTACTTAGCTACATAGATATATTAGGTTAACAGTGAAAACAAGGAGACATAATCCATTTTACTCGGGAATTCAACCATTCCTTCATATATTCATATTTACATACAAACCTTAAAACAACATGTTTGCATCATAAATCAAACATGTTAATCTAAAACTCTTAAATGTTCAGTGAAATAATGAACCAGCGAACTGACTAAGAGAGGAAGCATTTGCTCTCAACCATAGGGTATGTTGCAGTATTCCTTTATACATCATGCCACCCCCATTCCAAGCCATGATACAACAAGGGGATTGATTCAACTAACTTCCCAATTAGGAAAATGGTCCAGGAAGGTTACTCTCCTTCACTCCACTAACAACAACAAAAGTTTTCATCTTCCCACTGAGCTCGAGACCTCCACAGGTTTATCAGGTGCCATCCAAACTGGATTTTCTCTTCACAAGTGAGTCCCTTCTATGATATAAAGTCCCTCAATGACCTCCCCTTACCAGTGTCGGTTTCCTTCTAGTAAGAACCAAGTTGAATTCCTCTATTTCTCCAGTTTGGATCTGGGTCTTCACTATTCTAGGGTGGCCATTAATTTCTTGGGAAATTTTCCTCAAGGAAAACTTCTCAACATATTTGTTACTTTCACTTGAGTCTCCTTCTTGTTGCCACATCTATCTATGAGTCTGCAACTCACTCAATTCACTTTGGTTCCCTATGAGAACCTATCTTCAACTTCTCATAATATTGAAATATCTTCTTGGGTGTGTTCTCATTTCCTTTTGTTGTGATCTCCCTATTCTCCCCTTAACGTATGCTAGTATGTGCGTTCTTTAATTATGTGTGGTTTGTATGGTGGTTTTCCACATTTGGTCTCTTATTACACACATTCCTTTGGATTCCTGTGAGTTTTTTCAAATGTAACCCTCTAGTCAGGGAACCGAAATCAAAGGGGAAATACACGAGTGTCCTTCTGTCAGTTTTTGATTGAATATTTAGTTCGCCCCAAACATAAAATCTTTCAGCAGTTATAACTTCCTCAACCACCAATATTGATACCCATAACTATTCACGTGGCTCTATGCATATCTAATTATGTTGGAAGGTGACACATTCAAGTTTGAAGGTGTAGGATGGAATGCTAAGAAAGATTCCTATTTTCTTCATTTGAGCTTCTCCATTCCACCTCACCAATCTCACTTGTGATATCATGGCCAATACTCAAGGAATTTCCCTCTCAATCAGTTGGCTGATGTTTTCTATTAATCAATAGCATAATTACATGCTTCATAATCACATTACATGAAGTCTTAGAATAATTACAGTTATGGGGGAAAACAGGGTGTTACATTTGAATTCTTAATTGCTCAACACATTGTTTTTTTTCCATAAGCTACAGGATTCATTCTCAGCAGTGCCATGTATGTTTGTCTTTTTTTTTTTCTAATTCACCATTCCACCCACCTTTGAATATTGATTGTCTAAAACACTCATGGACATATGCCTTTTGGAGTTGAGAATTTTTATCATCTGAGATGAGACTGTTTGAGGTCTGATATTTTTAAGAAAGAGAGAGAGAGAAACATTTATCAAATCTTCCATAATTTACCTTATTACATATATGACTTTAAGACCCATATTAGGTTTTATCCCCTAGGGTGCCTCAGCATCATTCAATTAACATTCTAGAACATCTCAAGGGATAACAAAACCCTTATTCCAAAAACAAAACCTAAACGAAAACAAGAACCAATTGGAAAATAGAGTGATGAAATTTTGACAATGAAACTAGAAAAAAGGAGATTTCCTGATCAAAACTAGTTCCTTAGTGGTGAATCTTGAGGAGACCATGGATTTTTTACTATTTTTTTATTTTTATTTTTAACTTTTTTTTGTATAAATTTAAAAAAAATTGCAAATAATTGATATCAATATGACCATATTCATATAGTTGCATGATTGATTAATTATGGTGGTCCACTCAATACCAATGTACAAACAATAAAATTGTATGAAGTATGGGAAGATAAAATTAAGTGGCCATGATAACATATAGTCATCAACAAAGCAACAAAGAAGTTACATGGAAAAATTGAGTAACCATAATAAAAATAAATTATAAGCAAAAAGCAACAAATATGCTACATAAGGAAAAGGTAGAGATAATACAAATGTTTAAAACATGAAAGAATATTTTACAAGTTATTCATGGATCAAATCTTTGCTTATTGGGCTTGATAACTTGCATGCTCTTTAGGTTTTCTCTTCTACTGAGGTTTTATTTTCTTAATGTTATTAAGATGCATTGGAAATATCTATGCTCCCATGAGAGATAGATAAGGTTTTGAGCTAAAAAAACATGAAATTTCAAACGGTGTATTGGAATGGCTCCATACTATTTCCATATTGTCGGTCTGGTATGGCGACGACCAATATTTTATGAATAAATAATTTGACTACCCCATGGTAGGAGTTAAGTAGAGTTATTTTTACTTATTCTTTGTCAAATCTATGGTGATGTTACCATTTTCAAGTTCCATTTTGTGGTGCATAAAAATCCAATCTCTAGATATCCACATAACAACATTTTCTAATTTTCTTCGTTAACCTTCATAGTACTCGGTCCTTTGTTTGTTACAATACATTTCTCTATTGGTGTTTGTTGGATAGTAACCTTGTCTATCCCTCATGGGAGCATAGAGATTTCCAATTCCTCTTCATAACATTAAAAATAGAAAACCTCTCTAGAAGAGAAAACATAGTGAGCATGGTTATCAAGCCCTTGTCTATCCCTCATGGTTACCAAAGGTTTGATCCATGAATAACTTGTAAAGTATTCTTTCATGTTTTAAGCATTTGTATTGTCTTTAATTTTTCCATATGTGGCATACTTGTTTTTTTTTTTCATGACTACTTGTTATTATGGTTACTCAAATTTTCCATGTAACTTATTTTTTGTTTTGTTGATGACTATATGTTATCATGACCACTTAATTGTCTCTTCCCATACTTAATACAATTTTGTTATTTGTACATTGGTCTTGAGTGGACCACCATAATTAATATATCATGCAATTGTATGAAGATGGTCATATTGATGTCGATTATTTGCAATTTTATTTAAATTTATATAAAAAAAAAAAAAGTAAAAAAAAAACAAAAAATCCATAGTCTCCTTAAGCTTCACCACTAAAAAACTAGTTTTAATGAGGAAATCTCTTTTTCTCTAGTTTCATTGTCAGAATTTCATTACTCCATATTCGGATTGCTTCTTGTTGTAATTTAGGTGTTGTTGTTGGAATAAGAGTTTCACTCACAATGTTTTGTTGTTTTCCATAAATTACCTTTACCTAGTTTGCCCCCTTTTTTTTATTATGCTATTATTTGTTTTTAAATTATTATGAAAATTATTATATTTATTTATTATTATTATTTATTTAATAATAATATGGGGCATGACATGATTACATCCTTTGAATCCATCGAGGAAAGAGAATTACTTCATCCCTACTAATGTGTCAAGGAATTAATCAATGAAGGGTAGAGGAAAATGGTATTTTTAAGTGGCTTTGTTCAATTCTCTGTAATCTACACAAAGTCTCCATTTCACATTTTTCTTCAAAAAATCATAAGGGGTGAAACGCATTGGGTATTAAAAATGGGATAGATGAAATTTATTTTTAGTAATTTCTACAATTCATCCTTCATTATCTCACATATTGCAAGGTTCATTTGATATTGAGGTTGTTGAACAAGTCGGAAGTTATCCCCAATATAAATATTGTTAATACAAGGATCAAGTTGAAGTCCCTTCATATCTGTGTATTCCCATGCAAATGCATCAGTGTGTTTTTTTAACAACTCAATGAGTTGTTTCTTTTGTGGATTTTCTAGTCTAGGACTAATGTTGAGTGTTTTTCCAGAACTAATTTATATTGTCGTGTTTTTTATTTCAAATACGGTATAGAGATAATCAAGCATGGATTGAAATCCTAAGTTGATGACAAATATTGAATAGTATTCTTCTACCATTTGTATAATATGACTGACAGGTGAATGAGGATATGTGAGGAAATCATAGATAAGATCATCTTCAGTCTTATCCTCAAAGGATAAGGATAAATAAACCATGAGAAAATGTTGAACATTTTCATCATCAATGTCCCCATCTCCCACCCACATAGGTATTTATTGGTTGGAGCTTGGCTTGGCAAGAGGATATAAGGTGATCTTCTTTGAGGAATTATTGTGAGAGATATTCATGTCTCTAGACCTACAAAGAACATAGGCATCCTTAGTAGCTATCCATGGCCTTCCTAAGATCACGAGGTAAACCCCAAGGTTGTATTTTGGTTGCACAACCATAAAATCTGATGGATACTCCCAATAATCTATAGATATTACTATATCCTCTAGAATACATTCATGTTTGATAGTAGATCGATCATACATTTGGAGAGCCATAGGATTTTGTCATAAATTAGCCGGTTTAAGTTTTTCCATGGTCTCCATGGTCATGACATTTATGGAAACCCCTAAATCAATTAAGGTGTCAAAATACAAATATTGCTAATGTAAACATCAACAATAGGGCTACTGAGATCTGTATACTTGGTAGTAAAAATATTTCAAAGAATTTTATCTGTGAATAGACCAATAACGTGGAAAGTTAGAGGATCCTTCCTCTTCGTACCGAGTTTCTTTAAGCACAAATGCCAAATAGATTTGGCGTAAATGGGTACATATTTGATGGCTTGTAATAATGGGATCTTGACACATATCTTCTTTAACTCCACAAGGAAATCAAATTCAAGTTGGAAAAGGGGTTTGTCAATGCTTAACCTCTCTAGATAGGGAGGAAGTTGTGCAACACTAGGTTGTGGTTGCTCTAAACTTCCAAAGGAAGTTACTTGTGGAGTATTTGGAGAATATTTAGTGGATTGATTTTTTCTTGGTTGGTTTCCTACTTGGTTTTGAAATTAGTCCTCTCCATCCTCTGAGATAATCATAGAAGTTTGATTATTGAGAATTATCCTTGATATTAAGTGGACTCCTTGGAAATCTACAAGGGAAATAGAACAACAAGGAAAATCAAACATCTCAATGGTGTAATCATATTGACTTTGTTTTATTATTTGGATCAATTATGGGTTGTGTAGGTAGTTGTGGTCTTGGTGGAGGATTGTTAACACACAACTACAATTATTGTTTCTACTAAGGTATTTGGAATTGTTGTTGGGGAAATTATAGAGCAACTTTCTGTTGCTAGGTCCCAAAATAAGAGCCTCGTTATCCTTATGGCCATTAATAATTTGGGTTGGTTGTGGTGGATATTGTGGCCAAGACATCTAAGGATCCCAAGATTGAGAAGGATATTGAATTTTTTGGTTAGTCCAAAAAGCATTATAAAATTGAGAATGATCTTTAGCCATACCTGATGATTGTGCTAGCCATGGTCACTTTTGGGTGATGAAACAAATATTCTCAATCTCTTCATTAATTCCTCGATACATAGATTTTAATTTAGGAAAAGAGGGGTGGTTTTTACTAGCATGATTCTACTAACAAATGTTATAGATTTCAACATTATTTAATGGGAACTCCCTTAAGGGATGCCTCTTTCTGATTTTTGAGAAAAATATAGATAATACTCACTCAACTTCTTCCTACTTATTTTTAACCTACAATGTGTCAAATTGTGAGCTTAAATAACTAAGAACATAAGTTTGAAATTTTCCAACAAATTACAAATTTCAACATGAGTGGCTCCTACTCGGGATGACTCAGTAATTCTGGAAACAACATCTCTAGGTTCTTTCCCATGTTTTGAAGTCCCTCATGAGCACCTTTTGCATGACTCACAAATTTGACCATAATCTACTTAGGAAATTTCTTCTCCTCCCATTAAATTCAAAAGGTTGAGGCATTCATATCTTATACCTATGATCAAAATAGTGTGCAAAGTGTCCTTATTCAATTTACTTTGTTTAGACCTTTGAAAATTATATTGGAACCTCTCTACGTAATCCTCTGAACTCTCATCTTCCTTCTAAGTCATCTTAAATATTTATTCATGAAGGTATACTTGATATTTCTTGAGGAATGTTTATTTCATGTCATCCCACATATAGATGTTATGCCCACCAATTCCCATGAACCAGTAGAGTGGTGCATACTTTAATATGGTGAGAAACAATTTCAACTTTTAAGCATCTATAGTATAGTCATAACACCTACAAAGGATTTCAAACTCAAAAGGGAAGTTGTACGGGTATTCACTAGATATACCATTAAAATTAGGTTGAATTGATGGAGAAATATTATTCATGGGTGCCGCTTCTTGAGGGTCTATAATTGGAAACTCAAAGTTATAGCATCACCCTGGTTAGAACCAACTCCTCCTTCTTCTACCATGATTATTAGCACATGTTCCACAAGAGGTGGTGTCTCTGGTGTTGTAACATCCCCATTTTCTATCCCCACAAATTATAATGTAATTGTATAAATGTGATTTATACTAGTGAGCCGATATTTTGGGGGAGAAGAGCCCATATTGATTAATGTGGTAGGGATCCGAATTGTGTATTATGAACATTAAAATAATTAATAAAGATAATAATTGTTGGTTGTGATATGAGAGAAATTATAATAATGGGGGGATATGATTCCACAAGAGAGGGGGCTAAAGGGGGATCCAAGGGGAAACCCATGTTATTATCCTAAGTTAATGTATATTTACCTTCTAATTTTCCCCTTAGGTATGATATCTCAATCATTGAATACATATAAGAGGGTGGGTGTGAGAAGTCACATCACTTAGTTATTGAGAGGATGGGGATGAAGTACAATCAACATGGGGGAGTGCGAGATTCAACTTGATTGGGAAAAGGGTAAATTTGTATGGAAAAAGGAGACAGTTTTTTTGCATGTTGATTTTGGGGCAGAAAGAAGGGAGATGAGTTTTGGGAAAAGCACCATCCATGTTGTGTTTTATGGAAGCCATTATTAGATTGTGTTTATGCTGGAATTGTCACTTGTGTGCCTATAAAAATGGGTTGTGTTCATGTGGATCATTTTCCTATTGACGAAATGGTTCAATATCCTTGTGAAGGCTGATGTGAACACTCCTAGAGTAGTTGAGAGTTCTTGGAGTTCCCATCTACGAGATTCATGTCCAAATGCATGCACTAGAGCCTTGGAGGGAAGTGTGAAGGCTTGAGGGACTATGTGCATTGAAGGGGGATCACATTCCTTGGGTTGTGTAGGTTGTGGGGAAGAACGTTAGTGGATTGGAACTATTGTTGGAGTAGAACCTGGGTCTTGGGCTACTGAATGTTTAGAGTGGACAACAAAGAGGGCCAAATATCCTTGTAGACTCATAGTCTTAGCTTGGGGGTGGCTTGTTTTTGCGATAAAAAAAACAACAAGCCTATGGTTAGGAGTAACATCCTTTTTATGCAGCCAATTGGTTATTTTATAAATAAATAATTTTTATGTTGTGCTTATGAATGTTATTTCCACTGTGTATGTGTTTTATTGAATGTTGTGTGTTTGTTGTTTTTATGGAATATTTGCATTCATGGGTTTATATTATATTGTTAGATGCATGTTAAATTATGGGTTTGTTTCCCCTTGGTTTATTTTATATGTATGGGTCATTTTAAATTTCATTTTTAGTAGGTAGGTATGTTACATGTGCTCTTTATTTTTTAGAGGAAATTGATCCTTCGGATTATGTTGGTTTGTGAACTAGATCCTACTAAGAATTTGAATCCAAATTGGGTTGCCCATTGATCATCTATTATGTGTATACTAGTCCTTCAGTGGGAGGAATAAACTCTACCTATATTGTAGAAGAAATTGTTGGTACAAACTCAAGACCATAATTCCTCATATGACCTAGTCAAATAGGGGTCTTGCTCCTGAAATTTCTCCTTGTAGGGGTCTACTTGAAAACTGGTTAGTACCATGAGTGGCTCTCACTACACCACATCCTCATACTCTTGGGTTTTCTATTCTTATTCATGAATCTATATGTGTGTACATGAAAAACACTTCATATGATAGATTACAGAGATGGATGTCGATTATTCCTACAGTGAAAATCCACATAGCATGTGTTTTCTATTTCAACATAAAACAACTACTGACATATTTTAATTCTTCCCCGACAATGGTTCCAAAACTGACAGGATACCTAAATACTGATTAATTCTAAATGGATTATGTTGGTTATCTAGTGCATTTAATTATCAACCAAGGTATGTATTCTTGTGAAGCATTGTGCAATATATATGAAAGTTTCAATAAATTAATTAAATGATGAACAACTTCATGTTGTTCCACTCTAGACCATAAATCCAATTCTAGTTATGGAAAATAGAGGATTGAGATATAAGATAGAAAACTATAGTTATAGGAATATGAAAATAGCAAATTTGAATTACAAGAAACTGTATTGAACTATGAAAGTAGAAACTGTAATAATTGAAAATTGTTGTAATGGAAATGAGTAATCAGTAATCTAACACACTCGATGTTCAGTAGAAACACACAACATTCGTTCTGTAGAAAAGATATATGTGCATAAGAGTTAATTAAAGCATAGAAGTGTATAATAAGTACATTAACAAGAATTGTCATTAGAGTGGGCCCTTCCTCTTTAGAGAAAGGTTCTTGGAAGCCTCAACAAGTTAACTCAAAACTCAAACTATTTCTACTTTACTCACACATAGATATACCGGAAAGAAAACATAGTAGATTATATTATCAAAAATATCTACAACAAACTATATATTCTTGCATCTCTCATACAAATGTAACTTATTGTTTTCATAAGCATCGAGGATAACACTCTAATTAACATCATTAACTGTAGTGTGCTAGAGAGTCAAATATTCTCAAGCCACTCATAAAACAAAATGAGATAACATTTACAAAATTAGTTTCCAAATTCCTAGACGATAGAGTAGGTGGCATATTTCAACTAACACAAAAAAATTAGATGTTATTCTAAACCAATATTGCACATTAAAATAGTTTAGCTCAATATATATGGATTACCAAGAATATGGATTCATGGTTCGACAACAATGCATTTGTAGAAATTGGACACATGGTGGAAAGGAATATTATTGTTGTAATGTGCATATATGTGGCAAAGGTTTCACAACAATGGAATCCCATGTTAAGTAAGTTGAAACCCATGGATCCGTAGTAGAGGTTTCATAGTAATGGAAATCTATGGATTGGAGTCTAAATTTAAAGAATCTATTAGCATGATCTATAGCATCTCTTTAAACCCACAAGTTAGATACAAAGAATGTGAAAATATCCTAATACATTATTAGAATTCAATAAAACACCAAACTATGAATAAATGAGTACATGTAGTATCTTTGGTTAGGAAATGGCCACAATAATGGTAATGATTTGGATTATTTTCGGCACGAAATGAGAGTGGATATATAATAAAGAAATGTATAGAGATATATCATATATCCAATAATATAACATAAATGTATCATAGATGCAACCATAAACACAGAGATATAGTAATACACAAT
>CBVK0101970988.1:0-20413 GCA_900067695.1 Picea abies | reverse complement strand
TCGAGTCCTCTTCAAGGCATAATATTGCTCATGCTTATTGAATGAGCAATTCAATGGTAAATATCGTATGAGAGTATCTAAATAGATTGAGATAGATTCCCTTCATATCTGTTGATACGAGGTATTCCGACGATTACCTACAAGTTCAAGTGGAATAGGACAGTGGATCACAGGCAGGATCTTGGAGATCTTCGAAACAACGCATAAACTAAGAAGATAGTATGATAAAAATGATTCAAAGGAATCTTCAATAACATATATTTACAATCCAAGCCCTCAGACATACAAACTGAAAAATTACAGAGCCTTGCTCTTGAAATTCACTCGGCTCCCCAGCCTTTGAAGAACACCACCACCGCCCCCCCCCCCCNNNNATTACAAAATCTAAACTGATCTATTTATATCATATCAGTCCACAACTACCAGGAGTGTGATCTGGCCATCCCATTCAAGGCTTTACGTCTGTGTAGCCTTTTGTCAGACTGTGCATGTATTCTTTTGTTAGATGCAAACTCATATCAACATGGACCTGCAGAAAAACCATCCATAGGGGTACCTCAGGCTGACAATGCTCTCTCCATGACCAGACCCTCCATGCCTTCTATTTATGGAGTGGTTCGAGGTTTCAACCACCACTCCTTTTTCATTAACTGATCTCTCATCAGTATCAGGACGAGGCTCAATGCCTAGGGGGGCACCACACACTGCTCTTGTATTAGACACTATATGACCATGTGATTACGGGGCCGTCAAAGGAGGTTTGGATCCTCACCACTTTTGAGCCTAAAATCCACCACCTTCTGCCACATAGCTCTTTTGTTATACCATGGTTTCAATTGTGGGACCACTCAAGAATTTTATCGTTCGAGCATGTTCCATCCCCACAATGAAGTGTGGTAGTCGATCTGGTCAATATCTGCAATTTGGGAAAGCCCCTCTTTTGTTGCCACGCACCGCTCTTGGATGGACCCTGCTTCCTACTGTGAAGATCAACATCTCACAATTACTTCGGGAGTTCGGGCTTCGGGCCTTTTCAATGCATAGCTCTTACAATCCTCTGAAGTGTCGAATTCCCAAAGTGTGAGATCTGGCACTGCGTGTCCTCTTGTTTTGGACGACCGATATTTACTTTGGGAGTTTGGGATTCAAGCATTTTTCTCTTGCTTTCTCGCGCAATTCTCTGAAGTGCCAAATTCCTGAAGTGAGAGATCTAGTGACGCGTGGCCTCTTGTTTTGGACGATCGAGATTTACTTCGGGAGTTTGGACTTCGGGGCTTTGGGAGTCCTTTACTCACTCAAATTCTGCTTGCTTTCTCCCAGAGTACGAGATAGCCTGACATGTGTCCCCTGCTGAAAGATCAATGTTCATGAGCAATTACAGGCTCACAACAAGCAGATAATTTAATTTCCTTTCCGATCCCCGCAATGCGAAGATGCTCGTTCATAGTGGGATCGATATGCACCGTTGATCTATTGATCTAGCAAGATCAACAATCCTGAGCGATTGTGGGATCTCAACTTACATAAACTTTAATTTGCATCATGATCCCTGCAATGAATTCCCACTGTTGATTTCTCTCTGATGAGATCAGACGGTCATGAATTAATCTTGTTGATCCGACAGTTGAAAATTGAATCCGTTCACTTGTCAGTATTTCCAACCCGAAATGGGCTGCTTTTGAATGCTGTGTTTGGACGCTTCTCTGCAAACCACGAACTTGGTCATCCCGCGACCCTTTGAAAACTATATGTGATAAAATTTGGCTCCACAGGGGATGACATGCTCCCTGCAAGTTGCCAAGAATGTGCAGTTCCAGTGCCTTAGATTTTGGGTTGTGGAGTCGAGCTCAAAAAAATACTGCTGAGGAGCACAAGCTGATATGTACCCTATCTACTTAAAAATAAAGCAAACACACATGCTCCAGAAGGATCTTATTTATGTGCAAACCTACACTAAATGATTTTTACAATAGGCTAGGTGACAACAAACTTCCACAAGAGCCACTCAAGTAACTTCCTAATGCAAAAATTTCTTACTCTGCCACTGATCAACAAGAGATAATAAAAATGTGACAACAAATAATTACATTTTTCAGATTACCCCCCAATGTCGAAGGTATGACAAAGCTTGGGGGCTTCAATACATGGAGAAAATGCAACTCCATGTACTCCCCCACAGGGTCATAAAATAGGTGATAAAACCTACTAGATTGATAACAGAAAGCATGCTCTGCTTTACAACTTCTCACATTTGGCTGAATGTCTGTGGCAAGCACAAGTGAGTGAAAGGCTGATGCAGGCTGCTGATCCACTTCTCCTTTGTCCGCTCTGATAACATTTGCTAGATGATGGCAAGAAATAGCATCATGTATATCAATGGATGGCTCTTTATCTTTATCACGTTGCTCTTGATAAAATCTTTCACTTTCATTAGAAGGATGGATGCTAATACCTTTTTCTTCAAAAAACACCTCAACATCTTCATCACTGTCTCCATAATGATCAAATAAAGGAGCCTAGAATGGACTACCAAGAGGTATATTCTGCCCAACATGAGAACACTGTTCTTCATTATTAAACACATGTTTCCCAAGAAGCAATATCTTATCATCTTCATATGAGTCAAAAATAGGTTGCTCATATCTAGGCTTTTTAGAGACTGGGCTACAAAGAATATCAACTTCCAGAACATACTCAATTTCTACACTTTCCTTAATGAGACAAAAAATACAGTTTTCATCAGATGTAGATGAACATGGAAGAGAAAAAACTAATTCCTCATCCAAGACATCTTCTTTATCCTCACAACCTTCATAAGAAACAACTATATCCTAAACACAATATTGATACTCCTCACAACAACTATGACAAATTAACTCAGAGGAATAAAACTATTGATAATGAATATTGAAAGCTGCATGAAACTATTCCAGGGAGGATATGCCAGCAGGGGGAAAGGATCAATACCACTCACGAGCATCTCCCTCTAATGAGTACATGAACATATTCATTAATACATCCTCATGATGTATTCCCCACTGATGCATGAGTTCATGAAACTCAAGAAGATGCTCTACAGGGTTGTCATCTTTATGTTCTCTGAATCTGGGAAAAAAATCACCCCACTCATCCATAGTAGGAACAACATTTGGAAAATTAGGAACAAAAGAGAAATTAAAAGGAGAAAATCCCCGAGCCAAAATGGCCTCCATCTGAAAATATGACTTCTTAAAATTCTGGAGTCACCACTGGATTATTTGATCATGTAGTCGCTAGGTGAATGATATGAAGTCTGAATGTGTCTGGTCTTTGTTCACCATCAAATATCAGATCTGATCATTGTCGTTCTCCCAGGGAAGATATTTTCACTTCCTTCCCCGACAACGATGCCATGAATGTTAGCACTGAGAGTCACTCTCAGACTACAAGAGGATAAGCCCAGTATCCATCAAAATAAAAGTAAAAGGATTAAATTGGTTTGAGTAGGTGGATTAGTGAGACTGGAGGGAGAGGAAAAGATATCAGAAGTAACTGTAGATCAGTTCAGGACCATTGGGCTATGGAGTCATAAGTATCGTGAATAAGGAAGGCATTTAAATTGCCTATCAGACAAAAGGATTTATGTGGTAATGAGAAGAAAGAAGACAGAAAATGTCTAAGTGATGAACCATGAAAAATGGGCAAGATAACAACAGATCCTCTACCGCCTCAGGAATCCATAGATCAGAGAGATGCTACATCTAGACAAGAAGAAAAAATAAATGTCTATTGAACCATGAAAGATGGGCAAGATAGCAACAGATCCTCCATCGCCTCAGGGATCCATAGATCAGAGATATTACATTCAGACAAGAAGGAAAACATAAGGTTCTGAGTGATGAATGATGAACATGGGAAAGATAACCAGAAATCCTCCACTACCTCAAGAATCCATGAATCACATCTACTACATTCAGACAATAAGGAAAACAAGAAATATATGATGAACAATGAAATATGGGCATGATAGCAACAAATCCTCCATCGCCTCAGGGATCCATAAATCATAGATATTACATTCAAACAAGAAGCAAAATAGAAACAACGTATAAACTAAGAAGACGGTCTGATAAAAATGATTCAAAGGAATATTCAGTAACATATATTTACAATCCAAGTCCTCAGGCATACAAAATTGAAAATTACAGAGCCATGCTCCTGAAACTCACTCGGCTCCCCAGCCTCTGAAGAACACCCCCTCCATTACAAAATCTAAAATGATCTATTTATATCAGATCAGTCCACAACCACGAGGAGTGTGATCTGTCCATCCCATTCAAGGCTTAACGTCTGTGTAGCCTTATGTCATACTGTGCATGTATTATGTTGTCAGATGAAAACTCAGATCAACATGGGCCTGCAGAAAAACCATCCATAGGGGTACCTCAGGCTGACAGTGCTGTCTCCACGACCAGACCCTCCATGCCTTCTATTTATGGACTGGGTCAAGGTTTCAACCAATACTCCTTTTTCATTAACTGATCTCTCATCAGGATCGGGAAGAGGCTCAACGCCCAGGGGGAAACCACGCGCTGCTCTTGGATTAGATGCTATATGAGCACACGATTGTGGGGCTCTCAAAGGCGGTTTGGATCCACCCATATTTTGAGCCTGCAATCCACCACCTTCCGCCATGTAGATCTTTTGTTATACCATGGTTTCAATTGTGAGACCACTCAAGAGTTTTATTGTTCGAGCATGTTCCATCCCCGCAATAAAGCGTGGTCATGGATTTGGTCGCAATTTGTGATCTAGGAAAGCCCCACTTTTGTTGCCACACGCCGCTCTTGGATGGACCCTGCTTTTTTCTGCGAAGATCAACGAAGCACAATTACTTGAGGAGTTTGAGCTTCAGGCCTTTTCAATGCATAGCTCTTACAATCCTCCGAAGTGCCGAATTCCCGAAGTGTGAGATCTGGCGCCGCTTGTCCTCTTGTTTTGGACGACCGATATTTACTTCAGGAGTTCGGGCTTCTAGCCTTTTTCTCCTTCTTTCTCACACAATTCTCTGAAGTGTCGAATTCCCGAAGTGAGAGATCTAGTGACGCGTGGCCTCATGTTTTGGATGACCGAGATTTACTTTGGGAGTTTAGGCTTCGGGCCTTCGGGAGTCCTTTACTCACTCAAATTCTTCTTTCTTTCACCCGAAGTACGAGATCGCCTCCTTGCTAAAAGATCAATGTCCACAAGCAATTACAGGCTCACAACTAACAGATACTTTAATTTCCTTTCCAATCCCCGCAATGCGAAGATGCTTGTTCATAGCAGGATCAATATGCACCATTGACCTGCTGATCTATAAATATCTATGATCCCGAGCAATTGTGGGCTCACAACTTGCAAAAACTTTAATTTGCATCCTGATCCCCGCAATGACTTCCCACCGTCGATTTCTCTCTGATTAGATCTAACGGTCATGACTTAATCTTGTTGATCTGACGACTAAAAATTGAATCTGTTCGCTTGTCAGTATTTCCAACTCGAAATGGGCTACTTTTGAATGTTGCGTTTGGACGCTTCTGTGCAGAACACAGACTTGGTTGTGCTGCGACCCTTTGACAACTATATGTGATAAGAAAAAATATGGAAGTTATATCCCACCTCAGAGCCACTCATTCAAAAGGAATTGAAAAAGCTATTGGATGCTAGGATCATATTCAAAGTGTGTCATTCAAATTGGATTTCAAATTTGGTACCAGTTAGGAAGAAGTCAAGGGAAATTGGACTCTGTTTGGATTTCTAGAATTTAAATCAGGCATATGACGAAGATAACTACCATATTCTTCTGATGGAAGAGATTCTACAACTCCTCTTTGGATCATAGATGTTTTTTTTATTAGATTTTTTTTTGGGATACAATCAGGTTCTTGTAGACAAATCTAATCTATTGAAAACCACCTTTCACATGAAGTGGGGACCTTTTCTTAACACTGAATTCCTTTTGGATTGATAAATGCAAGAGAAACCTTCCAACATGCTATGGATATAACATTCAAAGATTTAATTGGTCAAAGTGTTGTGGTCTACCTTGCCGATGTGATATTTTACTCTTCGAAAATATCAGACCACCCACAACACTTGAAACAAATTTTAAAAATATGCAGAAAGTACGGTATATCCTTGAATCCAAAAAATAGTATCTTTGTTATTTTAGAAGGAAAAATACTTGGGAATGCCATCTAAAAATATGGAGATTATGTGGATCCTGAAAGAACAAATCCATCATGCATATCCCTTTTCCCAATAACAGGAAGTCCATGCAATTGAAGATAAACTTTGTAAGGAGACCCATAGCTCACTTTGCAAAAATAGTAAAAAATATTTAGTATATGATAAAGAAGGATGATTAGTTCAAGTGAAAATCTATTGATAAGGAAGAATTTGACAAAGCAAAGGTTACCATAGAAGAAACTATAGCATTACAGAGTTCATACTTCAACAAAGACTTCTTACTGCATAATTTTGCTTTAAACCATTCCCTTGAAACAATGCTCACCCGGAAAGATGAGCAATGGAATATATGTCCTATTTATTTTATGAGAACTGGTATACAAGGGGTTAAGTTGGATTATCTAGCAGTTGATAAAAACTCTTTTTCTGTTTACAAAGTAGTTAAACAATTCAGGCCCTACATACTGAAGATTCACACCAAGGTGATAGTGCTTCACCGAGATATGAGGTCATTGCTTGTTTAGAAAGAACTTGAAGATTGCAAAGAAAATTGGATGACATCTGTATATGAATATGATCTCAAAGTTAAACCTACTAATATTTTCAGAGGACATGGCATTTGAAATCTATCAGTTGAAGCATTGGACCATGTAGATCAAAACGAGGAAGGATGGGAGAATGAGCTATTGTTACAGGTATGAAATAACTGAGAGGGGGGGGGGTGAATCAGTTATTGTAAATTATTAGCAATTTCTCTGATTTTTAACTTCGAATCATTAATCTTAGTGGCAGTAAGTCTTTACTGTGAAAACCAGTGTTGTAAACATAAAGCATATATCATAACGAACAGCAATCACACACACAGTATTCATTCACAATTATGAGACACAGATTTTTCAAGAGGAAACCCAACCCGGGAAAAAAACCTCGTCTTCTTAAGATGTTCAGCAAGCACCAACTTCGTTACAACTCATCTTTTATGAGCACCATTCTTCAAAAACAATCGATTTCCATCAATGACAACCTTGATCATCTGCGTCATCTCTGTTGTAGCCATATTTCCAACAGCTATCATTATATACACAAGATGTTTTCTATGTTCCTACAAAAAATGATTCTTGGTACAATGATATTAAGCAATACATGTAGGATGTCACTTCTTTTGAGTCCAAATCATCTAAAATCAAAACATGAAAGGGCCTTTAGGCTCCAATATTCACATTGCCTGCTCAATAATGGAATTTTTCTTAGAAGGAACTATGACCATGTCCTCCTTCGATGTCTTGAAAAAAAAGATGCTGACTGAATCCTCTTAGAGTTACATGATGGAATAGATGGAGGACATTTTTCTAGAGAAACCACATCACACAAAAATCTGAGAGCTGGTTATTAATGGTCTAATATTTTGAAGGATGCACATGCCTATGCTAGGAGATGTAAAGTTTACTATAAGTGTGTTGGACATGAAAATAAAGATATAGTCCCTTTACACATTGTAGTTGTTGAAGAACCATTTGAACAATGGGAATATATATCATTGGATAGATTAATCCTCACTCTTCAAAACAACACAATTACATCCTGACTTCTACTGATTATTTCACACATTGGACTAAAGCCAATTACAAAGGTAAATGAATATGTCGTAATAAATTTTCTAGAGCAACATATGATTACCAGGTTTGGAGTTCCAACTACTCTTTTTACTGGGTTTGGAGTTCCAACTTCATATTTTTCTTCTTTAAAATTAATTAATTTTTTTTAGATAAAGGAAACATTTTGAGATATGCAACTAATTGTCACCCCCAGGGAAATGGTGTGGCTGATTCCACCAATAAGAACTCGAGTCATATTCTAAAATGAACTATAGTTGACAATCAAGGAATTGGCACAATGATTTACCAAATGCTCTATGGGAAGATAGAGTGACCCCCAAAGCCTCTTTAGGGACATCCCCTTGTTTTCTTGTTTACGGGAAATAATCGATCCTTCCCCAAAATATATTCTTACCTTCCTGTTGTAGCCACAACAAGCCCCTCATTTATTTTATCCCTCACTAGACAAAAGAAATGGGGCCCCTAACAATCTTTATATTCAAATGCCTAACCTACCTATAATTTGGTGTCATCTATTATTCATTGGCCTAATTAGGTAAAAATGGGAGTTATCAGGAAGTCCTCACTCAAGGAACCTATTATAAACCACCTAACCGAATCCAATATCAATGTCTCTACCTCCAATCAGTATGAAGAACTTTAAGAAACCTTAGTTAAAGTGATGTGTTAGTACCACAAAAACAATTTAATCAGAGATTAGAGTGTCCATTTGATGTCCAAGGATGAGTAGGTAGCGTAGCTCATATGGTGATGCATCTCGGGTAACTAACATCCCTCATTTATTTTACTGAGAACAATTTAAAGCTAATCTGTTAAATCCATGATCAGGTATCAGGATGTTTATTCTTGGTGCTTCAAAGTTTGGAATTTAAAATACTTCAATTTGGGACTTGATCCTCGTTGCCAGATCAATTTATCTTGTTCTGCTAACATGATATAGTGTTGATGTCCCCTAGAGCCGAATAACCATCAATTACCTTTAATGTAATCAATTTTCACCGACCTGTGCATGTCTAATCATAACAATCACATAGACCATCCACTCAATCTATGATCTTATTAATGATATAAATAGAGAAGGGGGGGGGGGAGTTTTACTCAAAAATATATTTGATCTAATCATGAAGGAATGCTCTATTCTTATTAAATTGAACTCTCCAAACATACATGATAAATCAAATACATCATGCAATTTGCTATCGCCTCTTACTTGCATGACATATCCAAACCTCACTGTATTTTACACGACCACTTTTGAAATAGGCGAGGGTTGTATTCTCTTTTTCTTTTAACTAGCGTAAACAAGAAAAAGGGCATGCCATGTGGCACATTGATGGGAGCTCAATTGTTTTTTTTTACAAGAATGGTTACTGGTTTATACTAAAATAAAAGAAAAAGTTGTGGCCTAATCATCCAGCCTTGAAGTTCATACAAATCGACGACCTTGAAACACCACACAATATTATTGATATCATGTCATGAGTGAAGCATTTAAATAATGTATTTTCGAAGACTAACTCATGAAATTGAAGACCACATGCTTAGCATGTTTCAAAAGAATATCCACGTGAAGCCTTTTGTAGGTTTTTGTTAGCCTATACATTTATGCATCAAATCATGTGATGTTGAAACTTCCCAGCCAACGAATTCATTGAATGGATTCCCCACGTATAACCCATGGTTCACTATTCATAAACCTCCAACTCAATTCCCGCAAACTTGCTCTTGTTCCCACAAACTTGCTCTCGTTCCTGCAAACCTGCTCCACAGATATGTGTTGCGATGCTGCCTACTAACGATAAATGACAAGATTGTGCGTATATGCGTATCACCCAACCTAAAATCTCACGCATATAAGATCCTTGCAGAATAGAAGACGTACAATATAGTACATGAAACCTTGGATAATCAGAGGCCATGTTTATAATCAAATTAGTTGTTATTGTACGAAAGCTAACAATTAACTTGGCTTTTTAGGTATCAAAAGACTAATGGCATGAACAACCAAGCAACCAGATATCGATTGTTACATTCAAGACTTAGATAAATGAAAACCATATCCTTGGTCATACAAATCATACAATATACAAGTATTATGAATGAAATGGGAAAGATGATAGGGTAGAAAGGAACCACAGATCACCATCTCATGCAAGATCATATAGACCCTAGGTAATTAAAAACATCAATGCCTATTCAAACCAGAAAGATCCAAGAGGGATAATGTTAAAAAAACCCTTGCCTCATCATCATACCTCAACATGGATCTCCTGAAATATTATAAAAGGAAGCAAAGAACAAGAAAAATTTCATTGTTTGGAAAATAGATGGGTAGAGCATGAGCTGTCTTAGCCACAATAGTGGGATTAATACACTCCTTCATCTGGTAATTTCCACTAGGAGGAACTGTCAGGATTCAACATATTCAAGCAAGTTAGGGAATTCAATTGTTTTCACAAGCAATAGAGCACCTATCACAAGAGAAAGCATGACATATATTGAGGGATGAAAGTAATACATAGTTCGAGCTAACATTTGTCGAGATAATTTTTTTTTTGCCAAGTCAGAACCTTGCTGTATGAAAGAAACATGCATAAGAGTTCGACAATGATTTGTGTTTCCAAAAGGGTAAGGCTAGGGAGAAGGCTTTCATCATCTTCTCAGTCATCTAGTTCCACTGAAACCTCGTCATAGGTTTACTGTCAATGAACAGGTTCACCTGTAGTTTTCCATCATCTAGACCAAATTTTCAAGGGGAAGCCCTTCACCCCCAAAGATTTAGAGTTTCTCACCTTCTTGAGGAGAACCATAGTAAGAAGGAATATTATGTAATGGTTTCTATTCAAACGAGAGTGGGTCTAATTTGGGACTTGCCATCGGGAAATTCTCCCTCATGTCGATGTCAAGAATTTTCCTCGTGTAAAAAAATGGTGCTAGAAGGAGGGCCAAAAGACAAGCTGATCCCTTGGAGTCTATTGTGTTAGTTTTTTCCAACTAGTGTCCATGGATCCTTCCCAAATCCCTTTATGGTGGTGTGTTTATAGTACTGTACCTCCCAAAACTCCTTGAAAGATGATAGACCTCTTATTGCGAGTCAAATTAGATGGCGAGGGACAAACATTTGCCTCTGAACACATTGTTCAATTATGTTTGAACTATTGTTTTCACAATATTTGTCATGAAGGAACTATTTGTAGATTGTTTACCCCTACTTTGAAAGGATGGGTTAAAGGCTGGTGGAAGACATTTCTGGCCTCTTCCATCCATACATGGAAACACTTTACACATGGCTTTATGGATACCTTTTCTAATTATAATTATGTTGAGTTGTGTCAGGAATTACAACTCGAGGAATAAACCAAATGAATCCTTAAATATCTTTTCTCTAAGGTTTAAACACATTATGTTTAAGTTTCATTGTGAAGAAATCCCTCATGTCGATGATTTTCTCCCACATTTACTAGCCCTTTCTAATGAACAAAACCGACCAGTGGTGGTTGAGATCGATACCACCATAAATATTAACGACGATGATACTTTTGACCCAATAGAATAACACATAGTTGGACCCTTTTTTACTTTGGGACATCCTGATTTCACAGAGTACATATTCTCGGAGGAATGTTACACATCCTCTCACCCCTCCATACCTCCAATTCTCCTAGATAACGAAGATGAAATTCATGTCGAAGATTTGACTTCTTCCATTTCCTTTGAAAATGATATGGGAGGGATAGGTACATTAGACTATGAGACACTTATATTCACACTGATGATTATGTCAAGATATCATTACTCCGATTCATCTCCGACATTACCAGGGGATGAAGGGGAAGCTATAAAATACCTCAAGGGAAGTTGTTCTTGCTTTGTACTTTCCCAACCAAATTCAACAACAGAAAAAAGGGAGTGCAATTTTGTTTTTCCCATTGTTAACCTCAAAGCATCCTCCCAAGACTTCATTCATTAAACACCTTACATTTCTCATGGCATTGTGATATTTTTTGATCCTTGTTCATCGAGGATCATCCTTGGCTCCTCTTGTTCCTAGAACCCATATGAGTATTCAATGTGCCTATCAACAGATATCACCAAGATGAAGAAAACAATGTTATACCCTTGGATTTCTTGACAAGAAGTATCATGGACGATTCCCAGGACATTCATGCAACAAGCATGGAACCCCACTGTATCACCTTTCCTTTAGAGGAAGCTACCATTAAGTTAATCACTTTCATGTATAATTCCTACGCCACCTTGACTGTAGCTACCCTGATTAATATTGAACAATGGGCTATCTCCTAGATTTCCAAGTTTTACACTTGCTTATCACACATTATTGTGTGCCACGAATTGCATGAGTATCCTAATATTGAGTATTCCCCCAACCATCCCTTGCATCTTCTAGATAATTAGTTTGATCGTCACGACCAAGTAACTTGGGAGGTTGAAACCAATGTCCTCCACACTGCACCTTTTGAAGCATGGACCTTGGCTGACCTTGAGTGGGTTGATATGGTATATAGGTTGAATCTCGACCAATACCTTTTCAATCATTTGGATTTCATAACCCCTAAGGAAAAGCCTTTTATCCGCTTGCCACCATCTAAAGACCCTACATTCCAAGACTATTCTACCCCTATAAATGTGCTTGACTCTTTTATCTTCCTAAATTATCTGGTCACCCATTATATTCCTTATTATGATACATCTCTATTTGGAGTGGTCTTTCATCATGTACTTTTAAATCCCATGGAGTCAGATTGTCACAATGTGATATTGACTCCTCACCTTCTGCACTTCTTTTGCAACACGAAGACAATATTTCAAATTTTGTCCATCACTAGACATATTCTTGTGTTTTCTAGATATGTAAGGTATGTGCTAAAATCTCTACCAAAGGTGATAGTTTTTCTAGAGCCCACATTGCCAATAATCATCTTGGTGATATTTATGACCAATTTCACATCATGATTAGCCTAAACCCTGAAGGGTTGTGGAAAATTGATAACTTGAATTCCATACATCATGTATTGCATCTATGTGAAAGGATTTTTTAGTTGGGACATGTGGTGATTTCTAAACCTTATTGTTTTGGTGTGCTTCCCAGAAATTATAAGAATCGCACATTTCCCATATTATCACTGGGAAACCTCAGGTATGACTCTCCACCACAATACTACTTCCTCTCACACAAGTCCTATGATCCTTTTGCTACACATCTTGACAGACTTAATGTTATGTTAAGGCATCCTCTCTCACCTTTTGTTCTCATTGAAAACAATTATAATATTTTTGATTAAGGTCTCAATGGAGTATCATTTCTTATGTACAATCCAATAACACTCCATTTTTTATTGCCAACTACAAGTGCATATATGATTGTAGGTTTGAGGTTACTTGGATGAATGCATTAGCATTATGCATTTATTTGACCCTATGCTTGACCATATTAAAATAGGAGTAGGGTAGAGTAGATTAAATTGCTTTATTTCATGCATTTTCATTTTCTATTATGTTAGAGTCCACAATAAATTCGATTATGAAATAAATTTTTAGTCCATTGTACATATTAGCACTTGGTCTCTTTTTCCTTTTTTTTTTTTTTTTAGGAATTCTTATGTATTTTAATTTCTAATAATACACTAACTATGAATCTTCATCTGAACAATAAAGTGAATAAAGGAAGAATATCAATGATTCCTCTAATCTCTCCTCTTGAAACAACAAATATGGAACATGGGAAGAAGCTTTCAATTATTCCGCTCGCTCAAATTTCCAACGGATCCATGATTGAATCCCTGCAATCTACTTAAAGGAAACTTACTTTATAAGCGATCGATAATTCACTTTCTAATTTTTGAACAACATGATTGAAGACTTACACTCTCCATTACTATCTCCCTTTGAGGGATAAAGTCTTCACATTTGTGTTTTTGCTTATATTTCCCCTCAAAATAAAGTTTTCTGTTCATATACTTGGTGTACCTGAATTAAGTCAATTATTACTACCAAGCTACTCTTCTCTCTTCTTATCAACTAATCATGCACTAACTGGTGATTTTAGCGACACAAATTTCCATCGCACCGATCTTGGTTAGATTTTTTCTAAAACAACAAGATTGTGTCATATAATTACCATCATAGTAATTGGTAAGTGAGAGTGTTGAATCTTGTGAAATCACTTTCCCTTTATCTCATGGTTAAGCAAGCTAATCATTGCTATGACTAATGGCATAACCCAAGGCCATTACAATCATTTCAATTAGAGGATTTGATTATTATTCATATAATACCAGGTTGAAATTATAATTATGGTGAAAGATATTCCAATCTATCAAGAAAATGTGTTCTCCTCATCTTGGTTCCAGGAGCCGATCTTTGGGTCCTAATTGGCTGACATTTTGGTATAAAGCATTTTCAATTACTCTTCCGAAGGTGAACCCAAATCTTACTCTCAGTTCATCAATATCCTAATCAATCACTATAATTCCTAAGTAGTCCTCTTCTAACCAGAGTTCCCTATCCTTGAACCATGAGATATGCAATCGGGGAACCTCCTTCCACAATATTACTAAATACACATTGATGAGGTATCATTTCACATTCCATAATTTGAAAACAACATCCTTACTCTACATGCAAATCTTGATAGCAATTTTTGCTAATGATATATTTTAGTTAATTCATGTTGAAATGGGTTAAATTTTCCCAATCTTCTCTTTGTTGCGTAGAGGAGGAAGCACAATGAATCTCTGCAGGGTTATCTCACCTAAAGCCTTGGAACACTCAGAGAAGTATTTGATTAAGTTTATTATTTATTCTTAATATACTTTCCAAGGGATTATTAATATCTGTTCGTAGTTCCTTCTGGTAGAAAATTGAATACTTCAAAGCTGACCAATTCATGATCTAATTTTGGGGAACTGGTAAAATTACTAATCCTTCCATTGAATGTAAAGGAGGGCTCGGTTCTCAACCAAGATTGGACAGTATTGGGGAGGGAAGCATATCTTTCATGTTATAATTCATCTGGTAGGGGAACAAAACATCCAATCTCCAAATGCTTATACCATCTTTACCCCTCATCTGATATCCCATGAATCAACAAGTAAACCAAAATCTCAACCTTGTGAATTATCAATATGCACTCATCAGATTCTTATTCAAAAATCATCTTGGGATTATTAACTTATTTTTCAAATCTTGATTGGGGAAAATATTTTACATTTGGACCTAATACATTCTTTCCCTGGAGGCATCACCATCGAAGAAAAGTCATCTAGATCAGTCCACCACTCCTTGTTGACATTTGCATACTGATTTCATACTTTGGCTTGTATCACTGCACCCACGATATGACCAGAAAGCCTTCTCACTTGACTACTCCTAAGTTGATCCATTTAAATATTACTGCCTGATGTTAACATTTCCTTCCACCCCATCTTTTTGAAAAATGTTTTCCCTAAATATTAGAATTACACAACTTTGGTTGAACATATGAGAAAACACATTTTCTCTCTCTTAGTAATTGATATATGGGTTTCTTAGGATGAAGAATATCTTACTTCGTCTAAAATTGTGAGAAAACAATTTGTAATTTTGGCGGAACACATATGTCTTTGGTATGGACATATGATGATCCATACAATGTAGAACTACATATCTATCTTTTTCTGGGAAATCCATCCACTTCACATTAACTTAGCAGTGTACTATGATAGTTTCCAAAAAAACTCGTGGGTTGAACTCAAGATGAACAACACATAATTAGCATATCAAAGTAACTCTCATATCACCCTACTTCCCATACACCGCATTATAGATATAATGCTATTTACAAAGTCAAATGGTGACACATACTTTAAAATAAAGGGAAGTTGAAAGCACCATTAATGGTGAAGGAAGTATAAGTAAACTCATCAAGGTTATGGACACTTCCTGGAAGTAGGGCTATGCTTATATGATACCAAGGAAACTTCGTCGGGGCTATGGACGTTCGTTGTAAGCGAAACAATGCCGGGAAAAAAGAGAGGAGGAACACACTTATGTATGTGCCTACTTCTAATTAAAATATCAGGACCCATCATTGAGTTAGAGCTAAACAAAATACTTATTTAAAATTTACCTCATATATTGGCTCAATGAAAAGGATATGTTAGATAACTATGTGTGGTATAAGATCACACATTTTAATATTTTAATATTCATGTGGTACCCAGAATTATGATCATGCTTACTACAATGCTACGGGTTAATCTTATAGTCAAATATAAATCTAGAGGATTGAATGTTCAATAACAAAGGTAATTGGCTATTCTAGTGTGTTGCCAATTGTTGTAGCCACAATAAGCACCCCATTTATTTTATCCCTCAGTAGCCATAAGAAATGGGGCTCCTACTGGTCTTGATATTCAAATTCCTAAACTACCTAAAATTTGGTGTCACCTATTCTTCGTTGGCATACTTAGGTGAAAATGGGAGTTATCAAAAAGCCCTAACTCAAGGAACCTATTATAAACAACCTTACTAAATCCAATACCAATGTCTCTACCTCCAATCAGTATTAAGACTTTTAAGAAACCTTAGTCAAAGTAATGCACTCATACCCCAATGATAATTTTGTTAGAGACTCGAGTGTCCATTGGATGTCTGAGGCTGAGCAAATAGCATAGCTTGTATGGTGATGCATCTCGGGTAACTAACGTCTGCCATTTACTTTACTAGGACCAATTTAAAGCTAATCTGTTAAATCCATGATCAAGTATCGAGATGTTTATTCTCTGTGATTCAAAGTTTGGAATTTAAAATACTTCAATTTGGGGCTTGACCCTCCCTTATAGATCAATTCATCTTGTTTTGATCATTTTCTATAGTGTTGATGTCCCCTAGAGCCTAATAACCTTTAGTTACCTTTAATGCAATCAATTTTCACTAACTTATGCATATCTGATTATAATAGTCGCATAGACCATCCACTCAATCTATGATCTTCCTAATGATCTAAACAAAGAAAATTGGGGGGGGGGGGGGGGGGGTTCCTCAGAAATATCTCTAATCTAATCAGGAAGGAATGCTCTATTTTTACAAACTGTCACTCTCCAAACATATGGGATAAATTGAATACATCACACAATTGCTATTGCCTCTTACCTGCATGACAGATCCAAACCTCACTGTATTTTACATGAACACATCTGAAATAGGGAAAAGGGCCTACCATGTGGCACACTGATGGGAGCTCAATTTTTATGAGCATAGTTTAGTCGGATTGATTTAATTGAAAACAAATAGAAATCAAATGGGAAAATTTGTATAAAATATGCGCTCACACTTTCCTGTGTCTGTGCAGAATGAGTGGACTTCTCTGTCTTTCCGAGTAACATGACACCTTCAATTATGAAATAAGAATAAACATCGCTAATAGGAGGAAAAATAGAAAATCTTGTAGATCGAAGAGTAGCAAGATCACCTGTGAAGGAACATAATTATACAAACTAATAGTATGCAAGTCCTCATGTGAAATTAGAGGACCATTAACAAGGATACTGTTTTGAATTGTGTTCATTGTCTCACACCCGTAGAGATGGAACCATCCACTAAAAACAATATCAGCTACATATACCCATTACCACGACCCACAAAGCCACAAGAATTACCTTTAAAACATGTGCACGTGTCCTTATGGAGGCCCCAAAGAATCCTAAGCCATAATATTTTGAAGACCTGTGTACTTGCATGCCACATGACTTGTCCTGTAGACCCTACCGTAGAGTGCCCCACCCTTTGTGGTACTTATATGTGTAGACTCATTCATTATAAAGTTGGCTGCGAAATGATGACCCCAAAACATCGTGAAATATTCTCGAGATAATGCTGTGAGCGAAACCTTTAAAGAATATATTTTCAAAGACTCACCCACGAAACTGAAGACTGCATGCCCATTCTATTTTAAAAGAATCTTCATGGGCAACCTTTCATAGGTTTTTCCCGACCTAAACATTTACACATCAGATAATGTGATGTCGAAACCCCATAGCCCAAGAATTCGCTAAATGGATTCCCTGTGCATAACCCAAGGTTCACTATTAATCAAGCCCCAACTCAATTCCCATAAACCTGCTCTCATTCTTGCAAACTTGATCCACTGATATATGCTTATAGCTTGCCTACTAACAATAAGGGACAATGCTGGCCCTATACACATATCACCCAACCTTACCTCTCACACATATAAGATCCTTGCAGAATAGAAGAAGTATAATACAATATAGGAAACCATAGATAAATAGAGGACAAATTTAGACCAAATCAGTTATTATTGTACGAAAGTTAATAACTACCTTGTCTCTTCAGGCATCGAAAGACTAATGATGTGAACAACCAAGCATGCGAATGTCGATTGTCATGTTTAAGACTTAAATAAATGACAGCCATATCCTTGGTCACATGAAGCATACATGATATAAGTATTATGAATGGCATGGGAAAGATGTGACGACAGAAAGGAACTATAGATCACCAACTCATGCAAGATCATATGAACCCTGGGTAATTAATAACATTGACATCTGTTCAAACAAGACAATGTTAGAAACAAAGGATCACATAGAAATAAAATAAAACAAATGCCTCTGCTCACCTGGATTCTCCCGGAGTGCCTCTGCTCCGGACCTCCAAATATTCTACCACCTGTCTCTCTAGACGATGGATGATTCCAATCCACTTCAGAGCTTTGGGACTTCGGCAAGTCCAATCTCCTATGCACTTTCAAAGGACATACGTCTCGTGCACTTTACCTAGATCCGACGGATGTCGATCCCTTGTGCTTAGATCCAATGGTTGGGATCTGTTCTCCTCCTCAGTGCATTCCTTCTGATGTATGGATGTAGATCAAACGGTTCATATATCTTCCTCCAAAAGAAGATCTGACGGCTGTTGTAAATTCTCTCCGGCCTTAGCTTGGATGACTCCTGAACTTGGAAAATTTCAAGTGTTCGAGGGATTCAACCTTTGATCCTTCTGTGAGCCCAATGACTATGGGTCTCATCTGCGTTTCTCCTCTTGAGCTTCAAGACTTGGAATAAGTCTGACTCTTGCACACTCGCGCTATCTCTTATGAGCTTTGGGACTTACTCAGAATTTCAAAGGGGCTCGACCCTTCCACTTCCTTAAAATATTTTCTGGTGCCCTCCTAGCACTTTCTTCTCTCTTTCTCTTGAGATTTCAAAATTAGACAAGTTCGTCTCCCTCGGTCACTCCTTGCACTTGCTTGGCCTTCATATGGCTTCAAACTTAGAATATTTTCTAGTAATCTTCCTGCACACTCCTGGTGCTTGCTCAATGCACTCCTTGCAGAGCCTCTCCCTCAGAGTGTTCATTAACTCTAGGTTTTTCCTTTGTGCCTTCTCTGCATAGTCCTTCCTCCAGAGTATTCAGTAACTATGAGGATATCCTTGGGTCTGTATTTATCCTGGTGTACCCTCTTGACATATTCTCTTCTAAATTCGATTTGAAATTCAGATGATCTTGGGACCAAAATGGGTCCAGGAAGGCCTAAAAATAAAAGTGCTCAGAATGGCCTCAAAACAGGGGTGTGCATAGACCTCGTCGATACGAACCCAACACATCTTGAAAGGGCTCAAATGAACGTCATATTCTCAATTTATCGTGGTATGTTCATTACGTCAAACATGCAAAACATGGAAGCTGACTGTATAGGTCGTATGACCGTATAGATGGCGTGGCAGGGTGCATTGGAACTGATGTGGGTAGGTACAGGTGAACTAGCCAGAGTGTGACACTTGGCACCACTGCAAGGGTGACACGTGGCATAGGCTGATGTGTCAAGGTACAGTGGCAGGTACAGTGTGTTGGCGTCACACGTGTGCTGACTAGTTATAAAACTATTTTAGCAATTCTAACAATTATTCCCCTCAACCACACGAACTAAACTTAATTCACAACTATAGTTATAAAACTATTTTGACAAGCCAACCATTACAATATCCTAAATAATATATAACTCATATTATATACATTATGCAAAATAGATTCAAAGATGTTCCTTAAAATTACAACATTGTTTCCATAAATCCCATTGCCTCTTTCAAGACCATCATAAATCTCCGTGGTCTCTTGACCATATTCTCTTCTAAATTACAAAGGTGTACCCTCTTGACATATTCTCTTCTAAATTCGATTTGAAATTCAGATTCCTTTGTGCCTTCTCTGCATAGTCCTTCCTCCAGAGTATTCAGTAACTATGAGGATATCCTTGGGTCTGTATTTATCCTGGTGTACCCTCTTGACATATTCTCTTCTAAATTCGATTTGAAATTCAGATGCGTACTCCTTGCACTGGTTCACAGAGTTTCCACCACTCTGTCATGCACTCCTTGCATTTAGCCTAAGAACCTAGAACAACTCAGCAAACTCACAGACATATAGTGAAGTCTATTTCAGGGATGATTTTAAGGATGAAAATTTATTTTAAAATGTAGTAACCTTAGCGAATCTTACAGATCCTTCATATGTCAACTATAAATGTTTGGCGATATTTTTATAAAAAAATTCAAATTTCTAAG
>CBVK0101970978.1:6161-18163 GCA_900067695.1 Picea abies | reverse complement strand
CTTTACCAATCTGTACTGATATGCTGAATGAGTGAACCTAGGAAACATGAATCATGAGGTGCCATCTGCAAAAAATATCAAATGTCTCACCGAGGCGGGCATACCCATGCTCGGAATAAAATAGAACCATGGCTACCAATCAAATACACTATATATCCATGTCAAATAACTATAAAGAGTAGCCACAAACAATACACAGCAGAGCTACATCTCGAAATAAGAAAGATATACCTAGAAAGTATCCATCTCCCAGAAGCTGATTCAGCCTGATGGCTGTACTTCAGAGCTCGAGCAACAACTTCAAAGTCTTCTAAAACTTGGGTAGGAGTGTAATATGAATGTACGACTGCACTACCCAGAGGTATTCGACGACTCGTCGGTTATGGACTTGATAATCTTGATGATTGGACTGAAGGCTTCAGTGATTTCGAACAAAGACTTGATTGGATATTCAGGATGGCCGGGTATGCGGACAAGAGACATATTGCAGAGGGGCCAACTCAGGCTAAGTGACAAACTTCCCTTGGATAATAGCATGACAAGTGATAAGACTCAGACGGCATATCTGTTAATCATAAGTCTACGAAGCAGGAGGCAATGCAAACTCTCCATATGTTTGGAAGAGTAACCAAACCGTGGAGGACACAACTCAATATAGAGAGCAAAGCTTCCTAAGGTCGTACTACATCCCAAAGTCTTATGAATCAAACAGACAGATGTTCTTTACCCAAGGGCGACTCGTGATGCTGCCAATAAAGAAAATACTTTCCCATCCTCTTTTTGGGGTATATTTGATTTTTTTGTTCTTTTTGTTGATTTGGAAAAAAGAATAAAGGAATATTACGTTACAAGGGAGGAACGAGTACAACAAACATACAAGTTCAAGGCACAAGGACAAGACTGATGTTCTAAGGAAATGATACTCGGGAAAAATCCTCCAGTGGCCAAAGGTGTTAAGACGCAAAGACAAACTGTTACTAGGCTGAAGGGTAAAGGATGCAAATGCAATTGATAGAACACACAATGGTAACGCCCTTCGATGTAAGTTTAATGAGACCAAAGAAGGGAAGCTCGGTGATTTTTCATGTTTAGAGAGTCTGAAAAAGCATAAAAGGAAACTTCATTGGGGTACCTTTTTCGACAATAGTCTAGTCGGTTTGAAATAGGGGTAAACTAGCACTGATTAGACGTCAATTCAAAACCATTTTAATGAGTGTGACAAGGACAAGATCACTCGGCTATTTTTTCAATTTTAAGGAGTCTGAAAAAAACTTAACTATGGAGTCCATCAGGAATATTCTTTTGGACCGTTTTAACGAGTGTGAAGGAGTAAGGTCACTCAACAATCTTTTCAATTTTAGGGAGTCTGAAAAGAGATTAACTATGGACTTCGAGAGGGTTTCTTTTTCGTAAATTTAGTCCCTCAGGCCCAAAAAAGGAATAAAATTATACCTGAGGATACTCTTCTAAAGAATTGAAATTCGATAGAGTATTCCTTTGTTCGTATAGTTGACCGTCCGGACCGAAAAAGGGGTAAACTACCGCCGGACAGACGTGACTTCAAATTTCATTTTAACGAGCGTGAAATGTCACAAGATCGCTCGGCAATCTTTTCATGTTTAGAGGGTCTGAAAAGGGCTTAAAAGGAGACCCGTTATGTTTTGGGAGTCCGGAGGGTAAGAAAAAGAGTGAAAAAGACCCATGCAAATGAGGCTCAAACTCGTATTCTAGAAATACTATATGGACTCCCGAGCCTACAGTGTTGTTAGAAACGACATGGATACCATAATGCAACCAAGAACTGCCTAGGGCATCCATGTTTTGGCAAGCTCTACCACCAAGTTGCGACACTTCTAGATCAGATATGACGGTTCCGTGTCACAACCGGATGGGATCGATCCTATATTATAAGAAAAAAGGAAATGAGATGCAGCAGTGGGGATGGAATCCTACCCTATATGCTCAAGTTGATTTTTGGAAATTTTTTTATGGACCGTCCATATATATATATATTTATTTTCTGAAACTCAATGAAAAATGTCCCAATACCTGATCAAATCCCTCCCATATAACTCCGGAACCACTCAAAATGGTTTTTGGTATAAAGAAACTGATAAAAGGGGCTAAAAGAGTGACAAAAAGAGGCCAAAAAGTCTATAAATAGAAGTTGGCAGCTCATTATCACCATTGCTGATTGGGAAATTGACTCTGGAGCCAAAAGACCCCCTTTGCCAAAGATCGTGATTCCGGGAGCTTCAGTGGATGAAACAGACTTCTACTTGGACCAAGTAAGTACAAACTCCCTAATCTTGCATTTCAATATGTCATTTGTTGAATTTGAGCGTGTTTTGGGGGTGGCCATCGACCTCTAAGAGGTCGGCCCTAGTAAAACATGGGTTGTCCAGGGACAGCCCGCGGGTGCCCTCCGCGCAAATGAAAAATTGATGCAACAAAGTATTAACTCCCCTTTTTTGCCTTGTGTCTTTGGCAGGATGTATGTCCAGTGGAGAGAGAGGGAGCATGAGGCTGCCAATGAGGCAGTGGCTGCAAATCCGAATGTTATGGCCGTGTTGTCGCAGTGTGGCTTGGTAAAGTTTTTCCTGTGTCCATTTATGCGTGCTCAACCCAGGCTACTGAATGCCTTGGTTGACTATTGACACCCAGATGCAGAGGCTTTTATGATAGAGGGGCAATCCTTGGTGCCCACCACCGAGGATATCTATTTTTTTACGGGCCTCTCGAGGAGAGGGGAACCCGTCAACTTTCAGACCTTTCCTGCGGGGCCGAGCAAAGTCTTGGAGTTGATAGAGGAATATTGCATGGCTGGGACCAATCAGAGGACTTCCTTGATACCTGTTAGCAGTATCACCAGCCTTACCCTTCAGACTATCTTATTTCTCATTGGGCGAATTACCGGCTTCGCAGCCGTGCATCAGACGTCGCGTGCACAGATGAACTGTGCAATTCAGTGTATGAATGCACAGATTTTTGACTGGAGTACTACACTACTGGCAAGCATGACAGGTCAACTGACAGCTTGCAGACAACGGACACACAGGAACTTCGGGTTTGGGACCATCCTGTGTTCATTGTTTTTTGAGAGAGTTCCATGTTTCAGTCCTCGGCTGACAGTACAAGGACATCTGGCGAGTTTCCCTGCAGTGTGCAGATGGGCAGCATTGCTGCCGCGACAGGGTGGTGGAAGAACCACAGAGGCCTTCAACGATGAATTTTTTGCGTGGCTGTCATGACAGATCCTAGCTATTGAGGATTACCCATATGCAGGGATTGACTTTTCCAGAGATCTGGCGATACCAATGCCTCCTGGTGAGGAGCGAGGGGAGATGGGTAAGTCTCCACCTGTACAGTTTTTTTGTTTGCATATGTAATTTTTATGTCTTTTTTGATATATATCATGTTTTTGTACAACAGAGTTTTTTATGGGTGAACATTGTGTTGCGTGCAGATGTGGGACCCATGCGACCTACCGATTATGCACAGAACAGGTGTCGCCCACGACCAGAGGCCACAACTGCCGCCGCCAGGGGAGCTGCAGTAGCAGGGAACCTCCCAGCAGGAGAGGCCGAGAGGGCTCTTAGGCGGAATGAGTGGAACTTCACTGAGCTCACTCACACAGTTCCCATGGCAGAGATAGAGGACTTGCCGCCCTCGATGCAGACTCATATTGTGGGGGTACCTCGGACATGGGTCCAATTTTTTAGGCATTTGGGTCGGGCTGTACATGATTATAACAGGGCCCATAGGCCCTGAACCAACTTGAGATTTTTATGTGCCGTGAGCACTAATATGTATATATTTTTTGAGGGTGTAAGCCCAGTGACTCGTTATGGTTCCCATTTTTTGAGGCGCTTGTGCCCATCTATGTACTCTGAGGATTTTTGGATGTTTATATATGGTTTTTATTTCTTTTCTGTGTCTTTATGGATTATGTGTGAAAAAATGTATTTACATGTGTATGATCATGATCTTTTTATGTGTGAGCAAGATGCCAATCTAAAATGTGATTAGCTAGAGTATCTATGATTTGATTTAGACTCCTAGGAACATGAAAATATGTAATATAATCAAATTTGCGTTCCAAGAGATGTACCCTAAGGAATCGTCGGTGTAAAGTTGGGTCATGCACCCAGTATATTCTATTTAGCTGCGACACAACCAGTTGAGCGTCTAGATAGACCCAGAGACGAGAAATACCCAATGACAAAGCGTCACGAAGAAACTCAATAATTGTGCTATACTCAGCAACATTGTTTGTGGTGTCACCTAAGCATATTCCTTCGGAAGATAACAACTGACCCTGTGGTGTAAATATTACCCAAGCTGCGGAGGCGAGCCTCCGCGTGTGTCGACTAGCACCGTCTGCATACCCAATGAACACTTCGAGCTCACTTGACATCTGCCATAGTGACGAAAGATAAGATTAATGACATGTCCATGACACATTTTTCAAAAGAAATGAAAAAAAGTAATAGCACAAAGACTATACATATGTTACAAAACGTTACCCACAGTGACCGTTCTATGAGTAATACTTCTTGAGGTAGAGCCCATTCCTAGGCTCCACCAAAGAATTCCCTTCAAAATCGACTAGATGATAAGCGCCCTTTTTTAAAACCTCCTTAACAATGAAGGGTCTGAACCACATGGGTTTAAACTTTCCTACCCCCCAGGGGGTCCTTATCTTGGTCGTAAACCAAGACAAGGTCACCCTCAGAGAAAACCCGAGGATGAAAGGACCTATCATATTGACACTTAACCTTATGTTTATGAGCCTCGTTGGTTAGGGCCGCATCGCGACACTGTTCATCAAGCTGCTCAAGGTGTACTAACCATTCTTCAAGCGGAGAAGTGTCTGGCAATAACTGTACTGCCAATTTCAGAGATGGAATTTGACATTCGATGGGCAAGACTGCCTCCAACCCGTAAATGAGTTGGAAAGGTGAGAAACCAGTTGCAGTCTTAACTGATGTTCGGTAGGCCCATAATGCCGAGTATAACATCAAATACCAATTGGACTTGACTGTGTTGATGGTTCGCTGTAGCATTGTCTTAAGAGTTTTGTTAACAGCTTCCACCTGCCCATTGGCTTGGGGATAGTAAGGTGAGGAGTGTTCTTGTCGTAACCCAAGATTTGATATTAACTTGGACATCATTTGGTTCTGAAAGTGACTGCCATGGTCAGTGACAATCTCTCTTGGGACTCCGAACCGTGCTATAATTTGGTTAAATAAGAAGAGAGCTGCAGTCTCTCCGTCATTTTTGAACGTCGGCATAGCTTCGACCCACTTGGTGAAGTAGTCGACAGCCACAATGATATAGCGGTGCCCCCTGGCTGACGGGGGGTTGCAAGTAGTGTAATCAATCCCCCACTTAGTGAAGGGACCGACGGTGATAACAGGAAACATGGGAGCTGGATGTTCCCTCATCTTCCGTGAGAATATTTGGCATGGATGACACTTCTTGACCGACTCGATACAATCTTTTATAAGTGTGGGCCAAAAGTAAACTGCTTGTAATATCTTTTGGGCTGTTGCCAACCCGGAAAAGTGACTGCCACAAGCTCCTTTATGACAATCGTTGAGCACTATGACGGCCTCCTCATGAGTGAGACATCGACGCAAGATACAATCTACACCTCTCCGATACAAAGTATCATTGAGTATAAGATAGTTCTTGGCCTGATGGCATATCCGTCGATGCTCATCATGAGAAGAAGAGGTAGGACACTTCAAAGTCTGGAGATAGATCAATATATCTCTGTACCAGGGGTCTGACGATTCAATCAAAAACATATCCCCCTGGATAGGCGATTCCTCAGGTACAACGTCACCTGACTCAACCAGAAGTTCCGAAATGAGTTCTGCGAAGACCAATGACTTCTTGGACTTTGCTGAAATGAAGTCTAAGTCAAATTCTTGGAGGATGACCATCCATCTACTGATTTTTCTGCCGATAACCTGTCGTGTCAACATGTACTGAAATGGATTCACGACAGCTACGACGGTGGTCTTACGAAATAGAACATAGTGATGAAACCGTTGAACAGCATGAATTGCTGCCAACGCAAGTTTTTCGAGATGTGTATAATTAAGTTCCGGTCCTATGAGGCCTCGGCTCAGGTAATAGATCACGTATTCAGAAAATGAATCATCTTACTGAACTAAAACCATGCCTATGGTTGACTCTGCGGCAGCCAGATATAATAGGAAATCCTTGTTATAATTCGGTGGCCGTAGTAGAGGTGCGGTTGTAAGGGCGTGTTTCAATGCGTCGAAAGAGCGCTGCACTGCTCCATCCCAGAAAAAGGGAACATATTTCTTCAGTAAATGCATGAAGCCCTTGGTGATTTCGGCATAGTTGGCGATGAAGCGTCATAAGAAGTTCACCTTGCCTTGAAGACTTTGAAGTTGTAAAATTGTGCGTGGGGGGGGGAAACTGGACTATTGCCTCCACCTTAAGAGGATCCACTATGATCCCTATTGTTGAAATGATGAAACCTAACAAATGTCCTGATGTGACGCAAAAGATGCACTTGTTGGGATTCAAGCGAATCCTGAAGTAGCGACAGCGTTCGAAGATTAGTCGAAGGTGCATAGGATGATCCTTTTGCTTGTGAGAGCGTGGTGCTAAATCATCTAGATAGGCCTAGACTATATGTTTGAGATCATGAAACACAAAAGACATGGCCCGCTGGAAAGTGGCTCCAGCGTTCTTGAGACCAAAAGGCATCTTACGATAAGCGAACGTACCCCACGGACAAATGAGTGTTGTTTTATGTTTGTCCTCAGGTTTGATTTGGATTTGATTATAGCCTGAGAAGCCATCCATGAATGAAAAGGCTTCACAACTGGCACATTCATCAATGATCTGGTCGATGAATGGGGTTGGATAATTATCTTTTGGACATGCCTTGTTCAAATCACGAAAATCGGTACAGACACGAATCGTGCCTTGTTTTTTATCGACTGGCACGAGATTTGACACCCATTGAGTCAAATGAATAGGCTATATGAACCTTGCCTTAAGCAATTTCTCAACCTCAGCTTTGATGGCTGCTGCTTTCTTGGGATTAACTGGATGAAGTTTCTGTCGAACATGCTTAGCATCAGGATACGTAGTGATCTCATGTTCAACTATTTTCGGGTCGATGCCTATGATTTCCTCATAAGACCAGGCAAAAACGTTGCGTAATTCTTTGAAAAGATCCGTGTAAATCTGAATCTCTTCGGGGGAGAAATCCTCTTCGGCGAAGACATTCTCCACGATGCTAGGGGTTCGAGAGATGTTGATTGGTATGGTTGCAGCGATAGTCGCCATATTGCCCTCAGCATAAATATCCTGTGTAGCTAAGAGGTTAATGGGACATGGTTGTTCCCCCTTCATGGTGATGGTGAATTCTCCTGCCTCGATTTGGCTCAAATTTGGGAGGAAATATGATCTGTGATGAAGATCGTCCCAAGGTTTATCTGGACCAGTCATTGCTTTGATTACAGCTTCATTAGAATTCAAGACTAAATCTAACGAATCGAGATCGGTAAGAGAATCCTGAGCCCAGATAGGCTCGAGGAGTGGATCCAACTCTTGTGCGGGAATCGGATCAGGAGTAGCTGAAGCTTGCTGGACCAAAGAGTATGCTACTTCAGTGGTCGACAAGGGCATGGACATTCTAGCGTGCCTTGTCTCATCCATCATGGATGATGGGCAAGGAAAAGTCCACGAATCCTGAAAGTAAGTCATGCGAAACGACGAAATATGAAAAATCTCAGCCTTGTGGTGAGTCGATATAAACTTGACATCGCCATGAGGAGGTGGGTAATTGAAAGTACCCATTAAAGATGGGCACAAGCCAACTCCGATGTTGACGACACCGGCTTGAGGATTATCAACCATGGGAACTGTGGATGCCCCCAAAGCTGGGTCAGGTCGAGAGAAGGATAACTGATTAATGGTCACTATCCGGCCTTCATGTGGAAACAATAAGACTCGGAAAATTGTAGCGACCACCGCTTGCATTGCATAAGTCCAACTACGGCCTAACAATATATTGTAGTTGATGGGGGCATCAACTGCCTCTACTTCGACTCACACGGTCTTCCCCCCCAACTGCACAGGGAAAGAAGGAATGATACCATGCGGTCGAAAAGAACGACCATCGAACGCAGTGAGGAGAGTAGGTGACAGAGACAATTCAGGTTGACCAATGGCTTTCCATCATGCTAACGACATAACGCAAGTCAAAGAACCCTCGTCTACCACCGTGCGAAAGATATTCCGTGTAAAAGTTTTTGTGGGATGAGCCACTACTATCTGAAACGCGATGTGGTAAGGAAAACGAGGTTTCAAGTCAGTCGTATCTAACATGATGGTACCCGGGTTACAAGTCTCAGTAGAGCCTAAAGCAGTCAACAAGGCTTTCCTCTGAGCAGGGCAACTTTGGAGGACCTCCAAAGTGGACATAGCACAAGGGGTTTGAGATAAATCTTCCACCACAGAGTAGTTATGGGCAGCCCTTGCATTTGTATTGTGAGAAGCTCGATTAAATGCACCCTTGGGAATGAGTGTCATTGTTTCACCCAACATCTTCTCAATCTGTAGAGGAAGAGATGGGATTTCGACTTCTTTCCCCTTCTCAGAGGTGCTTGGTTTGCTATAGTCGTGCGCTCCAGTCATTATGAAAGCATCACTTTTAACCATATATACGTTCGCAGAAGATGAATTGTTTGGAGGAGGGCAGGTTTCTGAACTGCCCCCCTCAGCACTTGCAGAGGCTTGAGGTAAATTTTACCCGTGCTGAAAGGGATTAGTCAATACGGCTTGCTGTTTCTATGTGACAAACTTCTGAGCCTCTGCAAGTCGAGGACAGAGATGGGTAGGGTGGTCTTCTGCACATAAGTTGCATGGATACCTCGCCTTCCGTTTTTCTGTGGTGCCCTCGCCAGCATTATCAGTTGGTTTCTTATCCCCCTTACTCTTCTTGCATTATTTTTTCTTCCCTTTAGGCTGCTGGGTGGCCTTTGGGTTAGTCGTCTGTACGGAGTATACTTCTGACGTTTGGGTAGGAGGAGCAGCCAAAGCAGTAGTCTGGCTGGCCGCTAAGTGTTGTATAGATAACTGCTGCAATTGTTTTGTCAATTACTCAACGGGCTTAGTTTGTGCCGAACCAACAATACCATCGGCATGTGGTCCAACTCTCTGTCTGGTTTTATCCAGTATTGACCATGGTGCATCCGGCAGGATGTTGTACAGTAAACCAGACTGAGAATAGATAAGATCAAACTGTTGAGCCCTCATGATGGCATCTTCCTCAGAGAAAACCCCTGAAGTCGCGACGTCTTTGGATAACTGCGGAACGAAAGACTTAAGGAACCACTCAAGAAGGAATGCTGGTGGGATGGGTACCTTGATAAGACTCTTTCGACGTCGCCACTCTCGAATATGATCTGAGATATGGTCCATTGTCGTCTGCTCGAAATTAGCTAGCAATTCTGTGCCGGCGTCGTATCTCACAGGTGGCTGGAAATGGTTAAGGAAGGCCATCGCCAGTTCGCCAAAAGAAGAATATCGTGAACGATCAAGCTCTATGTACCATTTTGCGGCACTCCCAATAAGAGTGCATTGAAACAATCACAACTGGACAGAGTCATCTTTTAGTGAGTTAGATGAACACCAAAGGTGGAAAGTAGTCACGTGATCACCTAGATCTTCGTTAGGCTTGGCCTCAAACTTTGGTATGTCCGAAGGAAACTTCATCGGCATAGGAGGCCAATGCGGATCATGACAGATAGGATCATTTAACAACCGTGTCAAATCTGACAAGTGTAATGTCGCCAATAATGGTAGTTTGGGTTGCTGCTGATAGCCAGGATAAAAGGGTCCTGGAGTTTGACTGGCACCAGGTTGCCAAGAAAAGTTTGGCTACTGGCCCAGGTTCTGGTAGAAACCATGGCCCTGACCAGCATAAGGTTTTTTCATCTGAGGAGACATCATTGGCTGATTCCCCATGAAGGACATAGGATGTTGGGTATTCATCGTGTTTGACGGACTTTGGGATGGATTACCCCATGCCAGTCCTGATGGAAGAGGCATAGAAGTCTGTCCAGGGTTCCATTGGCTGTGGAAAGAATTACCCCAGAACGACATTCCAGAGGAAGGAACGGATCCTTGTCCTGAATTCCAAGGTCCTGGTATATGTGCCCCCAGCACAGGAATAGTACCCTGTGCCGATGTAGATTGTCCAAAAATGGGTGTGCCCCCAGATGGGAAAGTAGTGGATGTGAAAGTGTTATTACCAAACGTCCCGTTCCAAACAAACAATGACGAACCTACCGACAGAGTTTGTGCAGGTGTTTCTTGACTCCCGACTCCAAATGAACTTGTGTGTGCAGGCTGCCCATTGGACTGCTAATGCAATCCACTAAGCGAAGGGGACGAAGGAGGGATATGACCCCCAGCATAAGGAAAAGCATTGAAAGGGACATGAATTCCCCCAAGTTGACCTTGCAGAGGAGCGTTAGAGCTCCCTGCCCCTAGACCCAAAGTCTATAAAGTGGAGGAAGTGAGTGAAGGACTTGTACCTGAACTAGGAATATCGTATGAAAATGGAGGGCCTGTCGCACTAGGTGTCTAAGGAGGTGTGGCCGCCACGATATATGGGGTCGGTCCACTGTGCGATGTAGTTGCGGCCGAGACCATGGTGGCCCGGACCATCGACAAAGGCAAGTTAGGAGAAGCTTCTCTTGTGGTAGCAACAGTGATAGGAATGGAAGAATTCCCAGAGGAAGTAACAGATTTTGGTTCCATAACTGGGTTAGGCACTGACAGGCTTTCGTAAAATTGAATTGGCACAATAATGTCCGGCTAGGTATCAGTGTTTGAGGTTTCAACCGATCCAAGGTTGGTGGTCGATTCATCCGGGAGTTGTTCGGGCTCAATGGTTTGAAACCCTGTTGCTTTGAAAGACCCTCTTTGGTCTAGCTTCTGCCTCAATGGTGGCGGGGGTGGCTCCAGTATAACCGACGATAGGCCCAGAAGCCTTCGTGACCGGCGGAGCTCCGAATCCTCCACTGTGTGAGAAGATTCACGACACTCTAAGGTATTCTACACGAATAAACAATAACACTCACTAAAAGAAATCCCCTAGAAGATAAATCAAGCAAGCACTAAACTAGTTGGAAGAACAGTTACAACAACCAACACTAGAGTAACTTACCGGTGCAAGTGAAACTCGAATACGGAAGCACCCTCTGGGTATACTCTGCAAAGCGTGGCCCGATGTCTATCCTAGGTACCGCGGTATACCCCCGCAGTCACCTGTGTATGTCCCTAGAAAATATTGGCAACTAGTTTGCCAGCACGTGAACAGTCACCTATTCCAAGGCCCTAGTCCTGAGCTAGTGTATGCACCCTACAAACAAAAAAGTCTAATTGATTTTAATTAGCGTTGATTTTAATGGGATTTTTAAGTCACAAGGTATGCAAGTGAAACTGATGGTGTGTAACAAGACTCAAAGAAAAATGAACAAGAAATGCTTGGAAACAAAAACTTTTACAAATAATGCAAAAACCAACAACTTTTCAACAAGAAAGACTTCTTTTTCCTTTTCAAATTTACTAAGATTTCATGCAGTAAATATAAAGGACTTTCGCTCAGATCTGCGAGTTACTTATACTCTAAATGCACTTCAAAAACTTATGCAAAAAGACTTCTTCCTAGCTACTGATGCAACAACATAATCTTGAAATCAAAAGAAAATGAAACAAGAATTTTTTTTTTTTTTTTATTTGATTGCAAAATGACGCAACAAGAGAAAATGTTGACAAGCACAAAACCAAGAGAATGAAAATAAAACTCTGGCTTAAAGCGCAGATCGCAAAAGAATCAGAGCAAAGATGCGAAAAAACAATCAAGAAAGCACCAATTCTAACACTTGCCTAAAAACCATAAAACAATTTTTTTTTTTTTTTTTTTTTTTTTTTTTTTT
>CBVK0101970977.1:0-21132 GCA_900067695.1 Picea abies | reverse complement strand
AAGTGGTAAGTATGGTCGGGAACCATATGATGGATCTTTAAGGGATTTCCTAGTAGAAAAACCATCCCCAAGGAAGACTACTTACTAGGGAACAATGTCAACCACCAAGGTGAAGCAAGGAAAAAGGCATAATGTCCAAGCATATGTCATGAAATATAAATTAGGATAATATACAACATACTCAAATACCTCAAATACCGAAATGGCACTCACCATAGTACCTGAATTGTACCTCATGGAAAAAGTACCAGTGCCTCTCAGAAGCCAACTGGTGTGGTGGATTCCATATGAAAATATACAACCTTTGTGGTGGAGAGAAGGGTCTCCATCTAAGAAAATAGATACTTCTAGTGATGTAGTCTCTCGACACTCCATATCTGCAACCTGAGGGCAAAGAGACATAATCTCCTTAGTTATCCCACAAAATGGGGATAAAATTCCTATATTCTATAAAAAAAGGAGAGAGAATGGATGGCTAGCCCTAGGATAACCAATCCAAGCCACAAGAAAAGAAGGATAGCGAGAACTCGAAGGACACTCGAAAGTGGTGTGAGTTCCAAAAAGTACCTTAGCACGACATTGATGAATTTCGCTCCAAATAGTCATCATTGGATGAGATGAAGGCATCAGATTCAAATTCCATTTCATACTCTGATTTGTAACTAGATAGGGGAAAATGAATCATTTACACGGAACCTAGTGTCACCATCGCTACCACAAAGGTCCAACTAGAGGAACCGAATGAGCTTGAATAAGGGGAGAACCTCTTCCACTCATATATGTGGGTGAAAGGGACCCCACTCCATTTCATTGTTAACAGTGGTAGCTAGAAGAACCTAATCTCAATAGAGGTCATCAAGAGGTTGAACCTAAAAACAATGTTTCACCGTCATCCATACACCATTGGTTGGCCCATCCAAGCATGATACATGCTTGTCAGTCAACAATGTTGCCTAAAATATGACATAAAGCCCTTCAAAGACAAGGTAATATGTGATGTTTCCCCTCTTGAAGTTTGTGATGTTATTTTAGGAAAACCATATATGTGGAAGAATCATGTTTTTTATGAATCTAGGCCCCGTAGCTTCATTATTACTTTGGGAAGGTAGACTCTAAAGGATACTAGAGGCATTCCCAACTACTATGGTCCCTTTGATCTCTGCAAAGAAGTGCAAAAGGGTGGTCTCTCATACTGGGAGATTTGCATCTTTGTAGTCTGATCGGAAGGTGAATGGAAGATCACTACAACCACCAAAATATCTGCACTAGGTCTCTCTACACAATAGAAGCGGGTGGAAAATAAAGTGGAAGAACACAAAGACATCTTTACCTCACCTATTGGGGTGCCTTTGCACTGTCAGGTAAAGCACTCAATTGATTTGACACCCAGTGCTCCTCTACCTAATGGTCATGTATATAAGCTCTCTATTATGAAAATGAACAAATCAAACACCAGATCTAAGAGCTAATTATGAAGGGCCACATTAGAACAAGCTCCTCACCTTGTGGGAGTCTAATTTTTCTAGTATATATGAAGGATAATACATCGTGACTATGTATTGATTATATATCCCTGAACAATATCACAATCTAGAACCAATACCCAATCCCCCCGATTGATGACCTTCTATATCAACTCAAGGGAGATAATTTTTTCAATAAGATTGATCTGAAGTCAAGCTACCACTAGGTGGTAATTGAACAAATTGATGTATGGAAGACAAACTTCAAGTCTAAATAAGGTCTCTTCGAGTGGTTGGTCATGCCTTTCGGATTGACTAATGCCTCAGCCTCATTCATGCAGATGATGGATGATATATTACAACCATTCAAAAACTCCTTTGCACTCATATATCTATATGACATCCTCATATTTAGCAAAACTTGGGAGGAACATTTGAAGCACATTCAACAAGTCTTGACCACCTAGAGACAACATAAGTTATATGCCAATTTGGATATGTGTTCCTTCTACATGAAAATAATTCAATATTTGGGATACATTGTGGATGATCAGGGTGTGCATGTGGATCCATCCAAGATCCAAGTCATTCATTATTGGTTGAACTTGAAGACACTCACCGACCTCCGCAGCTTCTTGGGCCTCGCTAAATTCTACTACAGGTTTATGTTGGGGTTCTAACTTCTCTGATATTTCTTGGGCCCTATTATAGGTGACCAAGGGTGGAGCCAAGTCCAAGTTTGTTTGGGCTGCATCACAACATAAAGAATTCGAGGATTTGAAATTTCACCTTTGCTCAACATTAGTCCTTATTCTACTAGACCTGCAACATCCATTTGACATTAAAACAAATGCTTCAAATTATGCTATCGTTCCAGTCTGTTAGCACAAAAATGTGTATTATCAAATTTTCTCATTTCGCAGCGTCATGCACTTTTGTAGCGAAAGTTCTGAAGACTTTTTTTTTTGGTAATGTCGAGAAACCAACATCAACACCAGTTTTTTGTACAAATTGCTGCCAAATAACATTCTACTAAGGATTTTTCAATTTCACAATTTCGTAATTGATATAATGATCAAGAGTCTTATTAGTAACACGTGGCATATATGTTGACAATAACTTACTAAAAAGAGGTTAGTATTGGTTTTCAAAACAAATTTGTAGTTAAAAAGTGAAGGGAACTCTTGATAGCATTGAATGCAATGAATAAAATGTGTGACAGGCTCAAAATATGCATTTACAGATATTTCGCAATGAAATCCTAATTCGGTGTGAAACTAGCATACACAGAGATTCTGCAATGAATTCTGGTATGTTGCAAAATCATATTTTCATCATAACTTTTAAAATATGAACTGTGTGTTTCCCAAACTTGGTGCGGAGAAGCATCATAATGTCTTTAACTAGCTGAAAACAAATTATCCCAATCCAGTTCTCCTTTTGGGAGAAAATTCAAAAACATCATCTACATGAAATTTTGCAGCGAAATCTAGTAATTCGCTACGAAATTGCACAATCAACATTGTTTACCTCCATTTAGAAGTGTCGGCACAAAGGAAATCCTCCAAGATTTCAGGAGAGCATGGAGAGCATGTGTCTCATCCCAATATCAAGAAATTTAATGGTTTCTAGAAGATATTGATGGCATTAGACAAGATCCTAAAAAATAGGAACTAAAACAGTTTTTGTTTTATCTTGTTGTAACAACTCCTAGAGAAAAGGGAAACCAATGCAACCACTTGTGATTCGACCCCCTTAGACTAGATGGAATTGAAAAACTATATATTGTGTAATTTTTATGAGGAGAGTGTTGCAATTTATGAGAGTTCATAGTGGTTTTAATTGTTGTATCCCAAAGACTCTGTATGACTGAATTAAACATTATTATATAATTGAAGATCAATTTTCTTTTCTCACTGACATATTCATATTTCTTTCTTCTTGTTTTGATGAGGTACTATTGATAAAAGGATTTTTCTTTTGTATTTGTGAGAAAGTTGGCCCAATGAATGATTTACTGTATTCATTTTTTTAAAACATTTATCATCAAAGCTTCATTATCTATTAATTGGGAGGATCCTGATTAATATTGTTGTGTATATGTCAAATTAACCTGATGTTGATGTGACTTGTGCATTTCCATATTATTGTTTCTATTTATTCATTAAACTCACATGTTGATAATAGGGTATTCATGCCTTTTCTTCCAGATTATGGTTTCTGAGGGACTATGGTGTTGATATTAGATTATGAATATCTTACTCTTGATCTAGTTGAGTTTTATTCACCTACCAAACTTATTCAAGTTATTTATATTCTGATGGGTATTGGGATTTTTCTTGAAGAAGTCTAAGAATAACTCTTGGTGCTAACACAATCCTCACTCAGCATGGGCATCTGATGGCCTATCACAATGAAACACTATATGATATTATTCTTAGATACCCCACCTACAAAAATTAGATGTACTCCATTGTGTAGACATGTCGACAGTGGACGAATTACATTTTGGGAAAGGAAACAGTCATCCACACTGATCACAGGCATCAACAATTCATGCAGACACAAGGAAAGTTACATAATGAATGCCATCAGAAGTGTTCCATGTACTTGTATCAATTCCACTTGAACAATAGGTATAAGAAGGGAAACACCAACCATGTTTCATATTGCCTCAGTCGACCCCCGGTTGTGACACTAACTGAAATTATTAACTTCTATGGGCATGAGACCTCTGGGTGGCCACAATTATACAAAAGTGACTCCGACCTTTCTATTACCTATCATACATTGAGTGGAGGAAAAATAATTCTATACTTCCACCTCCAGGATGGACTTCTATGCCATTTGGGCCATCTTTGTGTTCATTCAAGAGAGATTGCAAATATAATTTGGGAAGCTCATTGTAGTTAGGTGACAAGACACTTTGGCGTGGAAACAATAGTGGAAATACTGCAGAAGCATTTTTACTAGTCGAAGCTTCGACAAGATGTCAACAACTATATCAGATCATGCATTTCCTGTGCCATTTCCAAACCTAGAATTGACAAACAAGGGATATACACCCCTCTATCTAATCCCTATAGGCATTGGGAGTCCATTTCCATGGATTACATGTATGTTCTACCTTCAACCAAGCATGGTAATGATTGTGTCTTCATGGTCATTGATCGATTCTCTAAGATGGAAGTTTGTAACACCATGCAAGAATAGTATCACAACTAAGGACACTACTAAGCTTTTCTTTGAGCGTTTTTGGGTTCATTCTGGGCTCCCATGGACCATTATTTGAGATCGATATAGTAGGTTCCTAAGTACTTTTTGGTCCATCCTATGGTCCATGATGGACACCAAGATGACCAAATCGACTGCCTTCCACCCACATATTGATGGAAAAACATAGGTATTCAACATGATGATTTTTCATATCTCGAGGATGTATAATTCCAAACATCCACACACATGGGATGAGATTATTCCTTATGTTCAACATAGCTACAACATATCCCTCCATAGCTCTATTGGTCACAACCCTTTTCAGGTGTGCTTGGGGTTCCATCCATTTTCCCCCATTAACGTATCTCTTCCCATTGCAGTCGCACAAGAGAAGTCCTGCCATGCTCATATTGAGGCTAATCGAGAAACCAATTTTTTTGTATGAATCTAGCACATCCAACAACAAGTTCATGATATTTTGTAGAAATCTGATGCCAAATAAAAGTAGTGCCACGATCATTATCGAGTACCACACAAGTTTTAGGTGGGAGATAAGGTATGGTTGAATTTGCAGAAAGAGTGCCTCATAGGACCCCATCAAAAGTTATTCCCACTCGAATAAAGATATTACACCATCACCAAGGTTTTGGGTGAGAATGATTTTGAATTAAGTATTCCCCCTTTATTTGGCTTGCACCATGTATTTAATGTGGAACTTCTTTCACCATATTTTTCACCTCTCCTGGAAACTTCGGACATGGCTAAGCAGTTGGTCGCTAGAAAACTTAATATTGACTACATTTAACATGTGACATTTGATCATATCATGGAAACAAAGATCAAGGTCACTCACCAACAAAACATCCAACTCTATCGAGTCGTCAAAGCAAGGCAACTTCTCCACCAGGGAAAGTGGCTCACTAAGACTTAGATTCAACAAAAGTTTACCCAAATGATGGAGGAACTTGAGAAATGGGGACCATTTTTTCTTAAGGGGTAAGGATTGATCCAAGTGGATATTGGTGGCCACCCACCTGTTCCACTAATTCAGAATGGTTCCACATCTTGGTAGTTTTTCTACAGTTTTTTGGGTCCCAAACTTTTGGGGGCATTTTGAGGCCCTAAACGACATTGTTTTGGCATGAAAATGCCCAAAATGTAGCTGGAGGATAATGATGGGTTATTCATAATGTGTACTTCTTGACTAGACCTTTCTGACAGGCTACCGAGTGCCCTAAACAAAGATCGTATGTAAAATTCGCACCCCCGAAAGTTGACATATCAACTAACCACATTGGGGCCCACAAACCTTTTGGTGTTTCATCTTCTGGGGTTAGGGTTTTGTATGCTTAGAGTTTTCTCCTTGATGTTTTTATATTAAAAGGCATTTTCAGCCTCATTGTAATCAACTTCTTACAAATGAGCATAGTCGACACATCTCTTTCTTCAAGGATAAGCTACCAGCATTATAACTAGTTTGTGTGCTTTTCATTTTATAGTATGTTGTACTACATTCATTAATAGAATTTGAGTTTAATTGTATCACTGAATTTCTTGCAATATATCTATTTTTTTCCTTGTTATATCTCTGCCTTCATTTTTTTCTCAACATAATCTAGATCAACTTGATTTCCCAAGTATTAGAGAGTGATCTCCTCAAGTTTTGTTCTAAGTGTACTATAGAAACAAGAAGGTCGAATAGTTTATCTAAAGTTGGTTTTAGGTATGCCTAGGGGATTTCCTATATACCTGAGGGTACGTGAAAGTGAGATTTTGTATACAAATAATGTCTAATGCAATACTATTGGAAGGGGTACAACCAAGTGTTATAAGGCTTTCCAATAATCTGATTCCACTTGTATTTCTTGCATGTATTCTTCCTAGACTACAATTTTACTTACTAAAGGATAGATCACTATATTATTTAAATATCTTGGAACACATCTCTAAAAAAAAATAAAAAATTTAAGAACTTTCTTACCCAATAAAGAGCTCTACAATCATTGGAAAATAACTTACTTTTCAAGGTAGGGTTTGTGGCTAAAAAGGTAGAATGATCATAACTTCTACTATACTTCTTAGATTGGTTATTATGACCCCAATTATGAAATTCCATGGCTTCTTTGTATCCACTAGCACTAGTTTGACTTAAATCTATGCACTTTATCAAAAGATATCCAATCTACGAAATTCACAGCCATCACTGGAAGAAAACTTGAAAAAGGGGTTGATTGTAAATCAATAATAACTCTACTTCCCAAACTCCATTTTGGACGATTTTTTTTTAACTTGGGTATTTTTTCAGGAGGAATTCAGGTGTGTGGCCATTTTATTCAAATTATACTCAAAATGTTTCAAAAATAAATTTGAATTCTTCTGTCCTCTTTTTTTTTGTCAAAAATTTGCAAAAAGAGAAAAAACAAATTTCCCTTTTTTGGCCCAAGAAAGAGATCTGAAACCACTTGTATTGTAATTAACCCCAAAACTTCAAATAAATCACCTTAAATGTATTGCAAAACCAAATAACGCAAGAGAGAATAGATAAACCCTGAGAAACATCTATTGATAAAAAAAATAGAGAGTTATGTTCACTTGCCTCTTCAAGTGGGCAACCTCCTAGAGAAAAGATCTAAATGCAATAACAATTCTTGAAAAAAAATTACACAACCTTCTACTCAATATATAGCTATCAATAGATAATCTATGGGCCCACTTATAATGAGGGGCTACTAATTAATTTAGTTCTTTTTAATAAAGAGGACTAGTGTTTACAATGAGTGAATATTAACCAACTATTTAGTGGACCTTATTCAAGGATTGTAGCCTCATACATTAATCAGTATCCTAAGTAAGGGGTTTAGGATAGGCTCCAAATCTAGAAAAAGGGATCCAAATCTAGATTTATTAACCATAATCCGAAAAAAAGGCTCAAAATCTAGAAAATTTATTAAGCATAATCCCAGAAAAAACATAATTCTAGTCTACATTGTTGATGACATGAAGCTTTGGTCTTTCCATGGTAGCTAAATCTAGATTACATGAAATTCTGAGTGATATGGTAAGAAAGATTGCTAGATCCATTTCATATTACTTCCATGGTCATTTACAAAGGAATCCCATAAAAGAAAATCGTGAAATATTCCCTTTAGAACATAATCTCATAAAAAAAACTATTCATGAAATCCTTCAGTCTATTTAGGACAACAAACATTGGTTCTTTTATTACCAACCTAATCAAAATTTCAAATTTGCTTGGAACTTCGAAAATATTTGTTTATGCATTCTCAACAAAGAAGTGGATAGTTCAAGAGTACCATTAGAATTCCTACTTTGTGACAATTTTTTGTTACATTTATTGAACACCTGAGTTTGATATATTAGTTGAAGAAACATGTTTATATATAAAATGTTCCCATTATATTTGTTTAGGTAGACTCTATTTCTACATATATATGATTAGATCAAAAGGTATCCACTTATTGTTCATTTTTGAAATTGCTTACATAGATTTATTCTTCATTGATCCTTCATCGATCCCCATATTATGGTTTTTTTTTAAATGTGTAATATCATCTCCTCAAGATGGATTAGAGTTGTTGGAAAATAATCCTTTAAATGTAATGTCTCTTAACAAATCTTACAACAACATGTTGTGTTCTCATAATCCAAGATTTAATATTATTAATGGAAGTTAACATTATATCATGACATAATTTGGAAGACCTTCACTCAAGTTAATGATAGCATCATATTCATATATATATATATATATATATATATAAGTACCTAGTTGTGATATACATATTAATTAGTACACCCTAATTAATTAATATATTAATAGGAACTATTCCCTAGGATCACAATTGTTTAGTGTGACCCTCCCATTTAAGGTTATATAAAGATATCACATTCATTCATCGTAATCATCACTTTCTTATTTGAATTAAATCATCATTCCACACTTTCTAATAAAAAATAGATTTTGGAAAAGTTTGGAGTCGCTATCAACTTGATGTTCAAAGGCTAAAAGGGCTCAAGAAGGTAAAATGAATCACCTAGTGGTTGGAATTCCAAGGCATCTCTATAACAAATAATGTTGCTTGATGCAAGAAAAACCAAGAGAGATGGAAGATAATTGAATCTTGGGAAGTGGGAGAGAAATAATAGAGGAAGAGGGATTGAAGGAGGAAATATGCTCTCAGATCGAAAGATAAAGGATAATTGAGATTTTCCACAAAGAGCAGAAGATTATCTCTGAGCCAAAGTCATATGCAAATATTGCTAGTAAGTAATAACACATAAATTATTTGTGAGAGTGTATAGCTCACACTTTGTAGAAATTTCTTGAGCAAGAAGAAAAAAACCCATTGAATGTTGGTTTTCTCATTTCACGTGTTTGTTTTGTTGTGTTATGTGAACTATCTATATCCAATACACAACCAAATAAAATAATTGTCAATCTATTCATTTGACCTAGCTACAACCCAATCCTTCAATCACCCTATCACTAGTTGAATCCATTTCTTATAACAACAACATTTCCCCTTGATTGGATTGTTGTTTGATTGGCATAAGCACCGATATCCATCATTTGAGTTACCCAAGTGATTACTTTCAACATTCAAAAGACTGATGCATGTTATTTGGTGTCGAGGGATTATATATATAACCACATATCAGTGATTTAATGTTCAATGAGGAGGCTTGTTGCAGTTATAAGGCATATGCACCTTATCAATTTATTTCTTTCTAAAAGGGTAGAGTTATAATAGTTTGAGTTTTAGAATTGTTTGGCTAATTTGAAACCATGATCTACAAAAATAATTATCCAATCCCAGTATGATAATCTGATGGCTTCGAGATAAAGTGGATTTCTCTTTTGTGGGAATTCCATAAGAAAGTAAACCACACAGTATTAAAATAGATCATCCACTTCGATTAAAGAGTAATGATTAATAGTTGGAGAGAAAATTGAATTTTATTTCCATAAAGGATCCATGTTGGTGAAACATGTGGGCTACAAGTCTCACATTTACAGGTCATATGGCATCGTGGTGGTCGAATCTATGACCTTGAAGGACTTACTAGCACTTTGAGGAAGAGGAAAAGTGAAGATTGTTTTAAAGATGCGAGGACGAAATCCTGAACATATAGGTTGTCGATGGTTGGAGAAAGAAGTTCTATAACATATATGTCACTTATAGTGACGAAGAAGATCCCAGAACATAGATGATATACCACAAATAGAGGACCACTCCAAAGATGGGAGAATAAGAATAAAATTTCACAAATTTTACCTTATATGGAGCAACAAGTCCATAGAAAATAAAAAAATGGTTTCGGCATCGAGAGGAATTAGAGATGGGTGAAAATTGGTTATTTGTTACCTATGGTTATAAAGACAGATTCATAAGTGTTTCACACTATTTGAAGAACTATAGAAGGAGAGTAATAACATTTAGTAATGAGTGTAGCTCTTACATGTAAATTCCTCTCATATTTAAAAGTGTCGAGAAGCCATTATTTACTATTTTTCCTCAGAATAGAGAGTGTGATGGAAAAGAACATGGAATGTTGCATATTTTAATTGAATATTTTGGGGACCAAAATACTATGAATGGGCAGGTGTGATTTCAATTAAATCAAAATTCCAAACTTTGCAATACAAATTGAGTTTTGGTCAAGTTTCAAGTGAAAAATCAACTTGAAGTTCAAAAGATAAAATGTGCCAAGAAGGTGAAATGAATCACTTGATGTTTCTTGATGCAAGAAAAACCAAGAGAGATGGAAGAGGATTTAAGCTTATGAGGAAGAAGGACAGTAGTATAAGAAAAGGGTTGGGTGGAAGCAATACTTCTGAATATAGGAGGATGAAGGAGATGTTGAGCATGTCCATGAAGAGTAGAATATTTTTCATTCTACAAATCCATTGTAAATATTTTTAGTGAGTAAGAATACACAAAATATCTATGTAAGTGTGTAGAGGTCACCCTTTATAATAATTTCTTGAGAAAGAATAAAACCCCCTTCGAATGTTGATTTTCCCATTTGCGTTTCTAGGGTAAAAATTGTGTTTCCTATGATGCATTACATTGTGGTGTGATTGAGTTATATTTATGTATGTTTGATTCAATTTTGGGTATACTTGTGTGTATGGAATTCAATAGAGATGTATAATATCATTACATTCACCATTGAATATTGCTTGGGTTGTTGGAAAACTAGTTGCACCCCCAAATCATGTAACTTTCTGGATGGCTTAATTCACAAGAGAACATTATGTTATCCATTTCTATAATGAACCCTTTCATTACGACAACAAGCCTCACATAACAAGTAATTTTATTTTTTTTGGAAAGTAAATAGGACATCAAAATAGAACATCGCAACACAACGACGAAAACAACATAGGAAAAACATGCCACAAGGAACATAACGACATAGCATGCTAGCACGTCATGCAGCGGGAAGCAATCACTAAAAATGACACATGTACTAAAACATTCATGGCAAGTGAGAAATAGTCACAAAAGAAATGTTACAAAACAAGCACCAAAGATCAAAAGCAACAACCCCTTCACCCTAATCAGAAAGCACAGGACCCAGCCTGGTTCCAAATGCACTTATCCATCTATGTGCACAATGATTCCTTTATAGAATCATGTCGCCACATTGCGACAAGCGGGCTCAGATTCCAAGTGTGAACGTGAAAACACTAAATCATCAACCCGTACATAATACCCAACCTTTTCAAAATACAAAATGAACTGACATACATTATAAGAAACCATAAAGAGATCATTGTAATCAATCAAGCTAAACGGGGTGCAAGTAACTACAATCAAGACAGGGTTAAGGATTGCAAACTTCTAGATGTACCTCAATACCATCTAGCCATCATAAACCTATTCTAGCACATTGCACCTTATCCCATTCTAAAATTAACATACATAACACCCTTCAGGTGACATTTACTTTTCATAAAAGGGGGGTGGTTCATAAACGATACAATTCACTAAGCTTTTCATAACCTTTCTAGTTTGAAAATGACAATGTACCTTAACCTTAGAATGCATCCCTATAACAATTTCTCATTACCATAACAGTTTCTAAAAAACAATTTCTTATTAAATAACACATTCTAAATAACCCCTTCTCAATAAATAACAATTTCTAAATAACACTTTTCTCATTAAATTAACAATTCCTGAATAACGCTTTCTTATTCAAAATAACAAATTCTCATTGAATTTCCACATGCATATATATCGTAACATCATAAACTCAGATTATTAAAAAGTTCATTTCAGACTTGGATTATTAATCAGTTAATTTATTACTGCATAAATCTGTTTCAACTTGATTGTTATATTATGGTAGTAAGCACAAAAGTAGGTACCCTAGTTGTTGATTACAACTGTAATCACATATCTAGCATTCAATCAACAACTGGTGTAATAGAAAGCCATGGTTGAGGTAGAAAAATCAGAAACACACAGGGAACAGTCACTTCCTTAAAGGTTAGCTCCTAGCCTGACATCTCTGCAAATAACCATTACTGCCACCTCCCACAATATGAAAAAACAAACAAGTCCGACAGTCACTCAGTTAACCGATGGGCATCATACGAGAAAAAGGGGGTGAGGGAGATTTTAATCCAGTCAAGTTTACATTGACTGGTGTAAAGGACTGATATAAAACGATTTTAATTAAGGTGAATCTAGTGACAGGCATAACATTTAAACAAGACAATTTTAATCCAGGGGAGGACGCATAGAATATTCATAACAAAAAACACAGAGATAAGTTGTTTAAACGCAAATATAAATTGCAGTTCAACAATGATATCGATGTCTACAAAGATATTGTTGTCCATTAATAAATTGTTGTTTTAACAATGATATGGATGTCTACACTAATATTACTATCTATTAAAATAAATCGTTGTTTTATAAAATCATAAATCCGTTGTTTGATAGAATCGCTATTGGTAAATCGCCATTCAAAAATTGTTATTATATAAATGGCTAAATCAAATGTTATTCTCTTTATTCGCTTCAGTTGAAGTTCAAATGCTAGTCGTTGTACTTGCAATCTCAGTTGCTATTTCAAATGCCAATTCAAATGCTATTCAATTCACAGTAGTAAAAATAAATTTCCAAATCAATCGTAGCAGTAATGATAAAATCGTTGTGTAAATATTAGTAAAAATCCACAACTACGGAACAATAAAAATCCATATTAGATCACTGGGTAAATAATAATAAACTTCATAACTAAAGAACAATAAAAAAACCATAACTAGGTTGTTGTGTAACTAACAATAAAGTTCCTGACTAACAATGATAGTGAATGTGCATTGCGCACTCCAAGTATTACCCAAACAGTCATCAAAGATCTCAAAATGCAGAGAAATGCAGTGGAAACACTGGGTAAAGTGAGGGTTAAAACAAGGTGTGAATGCACGATGTAGACTCAAGTAAAAAGAGAGGGTGTCAAGATTGAAACTCAAGGGAAAACGCAGAGGATCTCGATGAAAAAACGTTGGGCAAAGGAATGATCCTACACCTATTATCCATGCACAGAAAAGTAGGGAATTTGAATTTAATTCTTAAACATCGAAGTGAAGACATTTGATTCAGCTCCCGGCCGACTACTCAGGCACATACTAATAACGTAAAGGATCACGAAACAGAGGATAAAAACACAAATATGCATCCAGATATTCTCCGTGGAGAAACAAATAATGAAATAAAAGCACAATCAAGGAATAAAGAAAACATAGGTAGGAGATACAAGAACACATGCAAGGTTTTGAGTCTGGGGCTCATTCTGGCCACACTCAAAGAGATAGTAACTCATAAATAAAGGATACAGTGGATAGCAAGGGTTCTTACTAAATAAATCAAGCGACAAGGGAATTGCAATTACCATAGGAATGCATGTGCAAATAAATCTCATGGCAATGAAATCTTCAACTGAGTACAGAAAAATAAACATGTGTAAATTACATTTCATTGCAGGTAACAACTTTAACAGGCGTACCTTGGCCAAATTCGAATGCTCCGAAGTCATTGTCCTGCGTGCTCTCTATCTAGCTCCCGCTTGCCAACCGATGTGACCTCACCGGTACCTCCCATCCAACGCTAGGAGTACTCTTCTTCCCCCTGAGCCCCTAAGCTGCAAGGGGGCCACGCACATGATACCATAGAATGCTAGCACCCAACTCACCTCGCAAGGTCGAGCTACCACTCATTACCCGAGTTGGGTATCCCAACTCCCATAAGAGAAAGTCCAGTCAAGATAAAATTTCAGCAGCGTAACGTTACGCAAAACCCCATGCATCCATAATCCTCCTCGCCATCTCTTTTATAGAGTTTTCAAGTAATTAGTTTCCCAAATTCTCATTAAATTCCTTTTTCATATAATTAATTTCGAAAAACCTCCCCCGTCCACATGTCGCCCGATCCCCTAGTTGCACCAGAAAATCAATTTTATTAATTAATTAAATACTCCTATTTCCCTCACCCACCAAGAGCATTCCTAAAAACACTCCTCGGTGTCCCAATATTCCCTTACAATTCTTAAATGAGTTATGTCTTACTTAATTCCTAGTTGAGTTCATAAATAGAAAGTTCCAAAGGCTAGATTCCTTACTAAGTTAGACATTCAACTTTTTCTTTAAGTTTCCCCCTTTTTTAAGTTTCACTTTTTCTTTAAGTTTTTTTTTTCTTTTAAGTTTCCCTTTTTTATAACTAAGTTCAGAATTAGTAGTTTAGATAAACAACCATTTACACTTTTTATGAATATAATCCTCCATTATAATTTTTTTTTTCCTTTAATAATCAAAGTTTGAATTTCTCTTATTAGTTATAAAAGAACCTTTAGTGAATTGAAATTTTATAAAAAGAATATTAGTGAATTAAAATTTTATACAAAGAACCTTAGTGAATTAAAATTTTATAAAAAGAACCTTAGGGAATTAAAATTTCTACTTTAATCTGGTTATACGTCTAATTAGTTTTTTTGTTGTTGTTCTAAGGTTTTACTCAGACCTAGGTTTTTAATTCACTAGGCTTGGAAACAGTTCTTAAGGGAAAAAATAGTCATTAAATTTTACTTATCACATCATTCATTTTAAGGCCAACTAGGTTTATTCACTTACCACTTAAAATCACGACGTGCCCTTCAGGATAAACTACGTGCTCCAAGGGTTCCACTCACCTCCTTCTATTTTCCTTGTGCAGCGTGCCCTTCAAGACAAACTACGTGCTCCAAAGGTACCACTCGCCTCTTTCTATTTTCCTTGCACAATGTGCCCTTCAAGATGCACTATGTGTTGCAAGGGTGCTACTCGCCTCTTAAATGAATTTGGTAGACATCAAACCCCTGGAGTCAATACTCCGCCAGGTGATCTTTGTTATAGGATAAATCGGTATATGCAGACACTAATAGATCTCCCTAGATCCACCTAGATCTAGAACAAAATAGGAAATGACATGACGCTTCCCCTAAGTTACAATCATTGAATTTCTCATTGAAAAAGGAATAAGTGACATACCTTTAGATATCGCTTCCTTATGTCTTTGTTGTCCCTTCTTTTCTTTGGTAGCCTTGTGATATCAGATCTACAATGACACAAATTGACCAAGGTGAAAGCAACAATAATGCATTCAATGAATACCTAAACATGTGATCAAGGAGTCATGTAATAAAATAAGAGTGATTTTATGGGAATGGGACATGTCACTGTATTATATTAAATGAAAGTAGAAGATACAACCAGATTGCCTTGATGTCACAAGCTTCCTTTCGGTGGTCCTTCATTTCAACACACACACTTTCTCCACACTTGCATGAAGAAGATCCACTATGGCTTGATGGACAAATGGAGGCCTCAAGCATCAATTCAAACAAGATTCCTCACATAATTTTGAATCTATTATTTCATCAATTCTCTATTCAATCTTGCTTAACCTCTTCCTTGAGAAACCTTTCATTATATAGGAGAAGGAGAGATGGTTAAAAGGGATGAGGATGATCCCACTAAATCTGAGAAGTCAGTAGGATGCCAACCATGTGAATTCCAACTCATTTCTAGAAGATCTTCTTCTAGAACCTTCGTAACCTCTTCTTCCTTTTAAGCTTTGAAACAGGTTTTCACTATGCCTATAGAGCAACTGCGAACCCCTTGCAATCCAAGTATAGAGTAGCCTGCGAGAATCATGGATTTTACCACCCTAAAATATATGCAGCCTGTGAAATCATATTAAAAATATGTTTTGTAGAAGAAGACAACAGTCAATTTTCTCAGGAAAAATGTCCTTATGAGAGCCTGAACACATAACACTAGAGTGACCAAAATAATGTGTAACAAAATTCCCCCCAAAGTATGAGGCTGGAACTCCTAACAACCAAAATACTTTGTAAAATGCGTGCATGTGTCAGAAACAAGGATCACACCTAATTGGAAACCTGTAAACAATCAATCATCTGCAGAATATAATACCAGTTCCGAGGTAGGTATTCCCATGCTCAAACCATGAATGAATGAAATCACAAATGTAGGCCATGGCCACCAATCATACACCGTGGATCCATGTCATCAAAATGCTACATAGACACCATGAATACACTGTGAATCTATGTGTTAGAATACTCATATTAGGACATAGCCACGCGACATACAAAGTGGATCTATGTCTCAATACAAATCATAAATACTCCATCGTAACCTGGACCAAAAAGATGAGACCCAAGGTCTTCAATCCCGTCGTCTAAAAGTACGAATCTAGCCATGTGATTACATGTGTTGAAGTCAAACATGGTAGAAACCACTTGATTACTTGTCATTGATGAAAACCGTTAACAAGTGCGAGGGAAATCACCATTGATGTCAATGACTCCCAAGGTACCTAAGTACAATCCAAATGAATGTGAATAAATGAGTTGAAGTCGAACACTTGGTGGAATCTCTCGATCAGGGACTAATGATGTGAATCCACTGTCGAAAGCGAAGAGATCTGCCATTAAGGCATGCAGGTTCTAAGGTACTAAATTATTTCTAAGTCTTATTCCTGGATAATGAGTTGGAGTCGACAAAAAAAGACTCATCATAGGAGGGCCTTGATGTATCCCCCATCAATGACATGAAATGAGTAACAGATTTTAGGGTAAGTCAAAGTACAAATATGATTTGAAACTGACATAGGGAAGGCCGACATGGTAAGAACTGACAACTGCATATGGCCGACTCAATGGAGGACTTGTTTGGATTGCTCTTGAACATATGAATGACATGACAATGGTCTTGGAAGCATTGAATCAAAGATGACCCAAGATATGACATTGTAGAAAGTCATACGAGAGACAAATGGATTTCCCAACCCGGATTCAAATGACGAATAGAGGGTGTCATGTTCAAGAGCGACACTTACTGCCACTAATACAAATGCGAAGGCATATCCCTTTCCCAAAATTTCCCCCACCATTTTTGGCGAGTACCTCTTTATTTTTACACAAGCTTGAGGGGGATAACATATGCTTGTTTATGTAAGTTCATCCTTCGGACGAGTCCCTCGGAGTATGTTTAGTGAACCCTAGGAAGGACCGGTTTGGTCCCATAAGGGCCTTTCGATTTTTGTTTAACGAGTTCAAAGATAGAAATCTCGGGGGGTTTCAATGTTTTGAGAGTCTGAAAAACACTTAAAGAGAACTATCCCAGTTCCTTTTTCATAAATTAGTTCGACGAGACCGAAAAAGTGATAAACTATCGTTCATCGAATGTTTTCTTCAAATACTTTTACGAGTGTGAAAAGAACAAGATCACTCGACAATCTTTTCATTTTTATGGAGCGTGAAAAGAGATTAAAGGATACTCCATTATTCTTGTTGTTTTCATGTTACCATGACGAGTACGAAAAGATGACAAAAGTATACTTAGTTGCATTCTCATGTATTTTCAAGCGCAAGAATGAACCAAGACTGAGCTCGAGGTTTTTCCTACAAAACCCTAAAAAGGTATTTGTACATGTGAAGAAAAAATGCTCGTAGACCGTGGTTCGGGCTTCCAGGCCATCTATCTGCGAAAAAACCTTACTCACAAAGCCATTCGGGTAATAGGTTTTTAGGAAAAATAATAAAAATAATATAAAAAATCAATGAAAAATAGTAAAAAAGTGAATAAATATGGATGAAAAGCCCTTTTTACCATTTCATTGTTACTTTGTCAAAAACTTGTCTAACACACCTCTTTTTCCCCAAATTTCTTCGATCGATTGCGGGAGTTACAAGCATTCATTTAGCAAATGGTTTTGGCCAATGAGGTAATCTCCTAGTTCTTCAACTTTTTCATGGATTACATTTTATTTTTATTGGCAAATTTTATTGTTTGAGTCCATTTTGAGGCTGGTAGGTGCGCTCAGGAATTCTCACAGGTGGGCCATTCAGGACCTACGAGAACTTTAGGTTTTCAAAGGTGGGCCATTCGGGACCTGCGAGAACCTCAAGTTTTCGTAGGTGGTCCATTTAGGACCTGCGAGAGCCTCAGGTTTTTGCAGATGGGCTTCAATGCACCTGCAAGAATCTCGCGTTGTGTGAAAGCTTCACCTGTGAGGGCCAAAAATTGGATTTTCATGTATGTTTTTGCTCAATAAAAATTTATTCAAGAGGTTAAATTGAGTTGTTAACTTCCTTCTCATGGCTCCATTGCAGGTATTTATCATTACAATGTTGGAATGGAGGGAAAGATAACACAAGGAGGATGATGTCATTGCCATAAATGATCCAGGTACAGTTGCTACCCTCTGGGAATGTGGGATCTTAAAAATTTTCAGGATCCAGGGCATGAAAGCCCAACTCAAGTTGTTAGAGTACCTGTTCAACATGTGGGATGTGGATCAACATGTATTTCATGTAGGGGTACACACGCTTACACTATATATTGAGGATATCTATTTTCTGATGGGGTTGTCACGACGTGGATACCACATGACTCTGACTGGAGGTAGAGGTGGTGGACTTGCTATGAGTGAGTATGTTCACCAATATTGTGTTCCCGAGGCAGAGAGAAGCAATCATAAAGTCACCATCTTGGGTGTCCAATATTTGACCTTACAGACTATCTTGTTTACCATTGCATGCATGGTCGGGAGCGTGGCTCCACACATGGATCTCCAGAGCTATTTCCATTATGCAATAGAGTGCACAGAGCCTCGGGTTTTCAACTGGTCAGACGCGGTTCTTCGCAGCATGAAGAGGCACCTGACAAAGTGCAGAAGGGGTAGCCTAAAACAGTTTGGGTACGGGTCAATTTTGGTGTCTTTCTTCCTTGAGAGGGTCCCACTACTACGTCTATAGGTAGATTGGGGTTTACCAGCCCCACGAGATCTGAGGATGATGAGGTGGTGTAACCTCATGGCTCGGCATGTAGCAGACCCTATAATCAAATATAGCGATTCATTTTTTGACTGGTTGAGGCCCCAGATGCTGATGATTGATGACTATGCATATGATAGCTTAGATTTTCGAGGAGATCCGGATTTGGTTCTTCCTGAGGATGCTCAGTGGGGTGACTTAGGTAAGAAGTACAATTTTTTTTTTAAGTGTGTTTTTTTTTGTAAAATTAATTATATAAAATGTTTTTATGTTTTTGATCCAAGGAATAATCAAAAATCTCTTTTGATGACATAGATGTGGGGCCGTATCGACCTCCAGGAACATCTCCCCTTCAGAGACAATGGGAAGTGGCTTCAGTGGCACGATGGGATGTGGAGGACTACGAGGCAATCAAACATAACTTAGAGGGATTGACTGTAGACGTTCTGAACATCTCTATTGGGGAGATTCTGAGGTGCTATCAACACCATACTGTGGGCGTGTTTGAGTCTCTTAATTGACTGGTCCATAGGGTAGCCCAAGTAGTTGTATGTTACCATGAGCATCATCCATGATGATAAATTGTAGAAGCCATGGACTTCATATTTTGATATTTTGGTCTTTGGACAGAAACTTTTGTAAAACTTTTGATCATTATATATATATGAGACTTCTACCGACTTATTTTTTTTTGTATAATACATGTGATGTGTGATTGGTTTTATAAATGTCTTAGATGTCTGTCTAACACATAATTAGATAAATAATTAGTCAATGTATTTAGACATCAAGGAATGTGATGATTTTCAATATAATCAAAATAACGTTCCAAGAGGTGAATTCATAGATATACCCGCAATAAAGTAGGACTTCAAATAACATAGACATTACTTAAATGTAGCACTACTAGCTGCGAATCAAGTCGTATAACCAGGTGGCCGATACCAAGTGAAATAGCATCAGTCAACAATTCGATGACAATGCTATATTCTGTGATATTATTGGTTGCACGACCGAGGCAGACACCTCGTAGACTGATGAGTTCATTTATAGGTTCATAAATTTCCCATGCCGTAGAAGCTAGGTTCTGAGTACTATGACTAGTGCCATCAGGGAAGCCAATGTGGGGTAGCAAAGACTCTGACATCTGGAAACCAAGCACAATGCAAGGTAACCGGTCGAGGGTAGAAACCAAATAACAAAAAAGCACACTAAAGTGACACACAAGAGTATGATACAATAAAATACAAGTACTCATGCACAGATGACCTAAGCATAATACTTCTTTAAATAAAGCCCATTTCTAGGTTCACCCAAAGGGACACCATCATAGTCCACTAACTCGTAGGCTCCTTTCTCCAACATTCGTTTGACGATATAAGGACCTCACCACATAGCCTCAAATTTTCTGGCTCCTAGCAAATCCCAATCTTGTTCATAAAGGAGAACTAGATCACCTTCAGAGAAAATGCGTGGTTTGACATGTTTGTCATATTGGGATTTGACGCATTTATTCTGGGTTTCTATAACTAGGGTGGCATCATGATGGGTTTCATCCAGTTTCATAATATACAACAGACGTTCTTCTTTAGCATAAGTGTTTGGGAGAAGTTCAACGGCTAGCTTTAGAGATGGTATCTCACATTCAATCGACAAGATGGATTCTAGACCATAAACTAACTGGAAAGGTGTAAACCCGGTAGAAGACTTGATGGATGTTCGGTAAGCCCACAATGTTGAAAACAACATCGTGTGCCAACTAGTTTTTTGAATCCCTATCATTCGTCGAAGCATCGTAATGAGGAATTTGTTTATTGCTTCAACTTGGCCATTGGCCTGTGGATAATAGGGTGTTGAGTTTTCATGGCGAAGACCCAAATTTTCAGTGAGTTATGACATCATGAAGCTTCTAAAGTGGCTACCGTGATCAGTAATGATAGCTTGAGGAACACCAAACCGAGCAATGATGTGATTGAATATGAATAGTTTTGCAGTCTTTCCAGTATTATTGAATGTAGGCATTGCCTCGACCCATTTCATAAAATAATCTACGGCTACAATAATGTATCCATGCCCC
>CBVK0101970933.1:0-10156 GCA_900067695.1 Picea abies | reverse complement strand
CTCTTCCGATCTCACTTATAGTTGAATCTTGTCTAGGGTTGTTGCTTCAATTATGGCATGTTGATAATCAGATAAAGAGTAAAATCCCAATTTGATTGGAAAGACAGGTCAAACTTTCTTTGAACCAGTTTTAAAGGCCAATGTTATACATGTTCCTACCAGTTGATAAGCTATTTCCCTTATAGTAAGTCTATCTGGAACATATTTTGGGAGAGCATGGGGTGGGCCCTCACAACCATAAATTCTCAAATAGGAGAAAAAGTATCCAATAAACCATTCCCCTATGGATGAAATTGTTTCCATGGCATCATTTGAAAACCTAGGAGGTACATGGCCGAATAATAATTGATGTAGAGAAATCATAAAGTTATTGCAGATTTCATAAAAACAATGATTGGCATTGAATACCCAGAGTTTGTCGCAGTAAATATGGATGGGTTGTTGTCTTGGATTCCAATTCCATTTCATCAATGGAAATGGGGTTTCTACACATATTGCGTCTACCAGATAGTCGGACATGAAGAAAAGAGGAATAAACACAGGAGGAGTTTCTATTATCTTTTCAACTTGTTTCTTCATATTTTTGGATAGGATGGTTGCCCAATTGAATATGGTTCCTTTATTTAACACCTGATGTATTAAGGGAACCTATTCTAGTTTAAACCCAAGTGTATTGGGTTCTTCGAATAATCAACTTAACATATCAGCCATTGCCATCACTAATTCCTTTAGACTGTTGGTAGGGTATAACCCTTTAATTCTAGTTTTGAAATTAGAGTCATCAACTAACCATTCTTTAATTATCTCAGCCATCTGTATTTCTTCACCAATGACTTGTTTCTTAAAAAAGCATCAAGAAATTTCGCATCTAGGTTTGTTTTTGGTGTAGGTAATGCATACATTGCCTCTAAATCATCAGGTCGGAATGACCCAACCACTTGTTTTGAATCACTTAGTATAGTGTAGGTATCTAAACTTACATGACATGTTATTTAGTGAACCATGTCTGTATAGGGTGTGAGGTTTGCTCTGGCAGTGATCTTGTGCAAAGCAGAGCTTCGAACTTCTACTAGGTGATCTGCATCTTCTTGATATTCATTGGAGAAGTCATCATCTTCCAAAAAATCATACATTTCACTCCATTCTCTGTAGCTAGCACCCACTTTATATGAGGTATTAAAAAATAAGAGCGTGTTTGGATTTTCTTCTTCCTCTATTATTGTGGATAAATTAGTGAATGCAGACATAGACCAATATCCCTAGCTCAGGCACCCAAAACTAGAACAAAACGAAACAGAATACGCTTGTTTCCTTAGGTTCAAAAGAAACATAAAAGATAGAAGTTAATACCTTTTTTAATCGGTGTTTGTCCTCGCAAGTTGTAATTCCAAATTCTCAATAAAATGTTTCATAAAAATAGAGATCTGCAAGAGGAACAAACAAAACAGTGAAAGCAACCAATATCTATATATCTCTGTAAATAGCCAAGGAAAAATACACACAAAGATCATTCACAATATTATTTAGGAAAGGAAAATGTATCACTGTATTAAATAATTAGGAAACAGCTTACAACCAGTGCCTTAGCGTTGACAATATCCTTGTTGGCCCTTGACCAAGTTTTGAGGATCCTTGGTCGGGTTTGACCTATTTTTGGGACTTTGACAGGCTGTCGAAGGTGGAGTGCAAGACGAAATGGAGATCATGGGATGTCGACCCCTTTTAGGGCCCTTTTTGGGATTCGAGATTATGTAATGGGTATGGGGATGTCGGCCCATGGGTTTACCCATGTTTAGGCCCGTTTTGTAATATATAAATAAGTAGCTAGGTGATGTAAGTAAGTGGTGCTAAGAACTACAAGTTTGATCTGTGTGATCGAAAGTGCTAAGTGTTGAGTAGAGATTGCTTTTGTGCATACTGTATGAGGCTTGCAGAGCTCAGTGCAAGTGAGTGTAAGAGATTGAGAAGAGGCTTAGTGTTGTAACCTAGCCTAGAGAAGGAGGATCTAGAGAGGTGCGTAGATATCATGTCCTCTGCAGAGTAGGGTTTTTGTGGCTCTGTGCATGTAACTGATTGAAGAAGCTAATAAAGAAGACAAAGAGTTGGTGGATGTAGCCCCAGGGTGGGGGTGAACCACGTGCATGATGTGTGTCTCTGCTTTGTGTGATGTATTGATGTGTTTATATGTTAACTTGCTTAGTGCTTCGATATAGATGAATGGTAGATAGATATGTTAATGCTATGTGCTTAATATTATGGATGAATACTAGATTTGGCCTATGTGGATGTGCTTAGTGCTTGAAACAGATTACAATTGGTGCCTTAGTGTTGACAATATCCTTCCAGCAGTTCAATGCTTCAATACCCTCATAGACTCCATATATGTTATCATCATCATTAGAACACTTTAGCGCAACTAAATCTCTTAGGGCCAAAGTGAGATTCAAAAACTCTCAATTAAAAATTTGGATCTCTTTTCAATTCACCATAATTTCATTATTCCTCTATTTTTCTCCCTTTTTCCTTTGTAAGTTGCCTCTTTTATAGAGTAGAGAGGAAGCCATGAAGAGGTTAGGATCTCACCAAATCAGGAGATGCGGGTGAGATCCACATTGATTGGTAAACAACACATCATCGAAGATTCTCTTCTAAAAGCTTTGAGAATCTCTTCTTTTTCCCACGTACGAAAGGTTGTCGCACCCTTATATATGAGAAAAAAGTGACAGTGTCGCACTTGGTAGTGATGCAGATTGTGACAAGTAGAGTTGTCGCACCTTGATAGAGTGCAACCAGTGATAATTCTTTAATTTAGAGATTTATTAGAGTTGTTTGTTTCCAAATGACTTCTTCCCAACTCTCCTTCCAAATTATTATGCTTTTAAAATTTCATAGAATAGACAGTATAAGCAGTCGTGACAAAATGTTGGGTAACAAAATGCCCCCCAAAATATGAAGTTAGAAATTTTGATAGCTGAAATACTTTTCCTAATGGGTATTAAAACAGAGAACACGTCGGTTGGAGGCCTGTCAAAACACAAGGAAAAATGTAGTAAAATATTTTATCATCACTCAGGTAGGCATCCCCATACTCAGAATATAAGAAACCCTAAGAAAGGTTGTCGATTGATACATTGCAGATCCATGATTATCATTTACTAATGATATGGCCACCAAGAATACATCATGGATCCATATCGCCATGATTTAAGGAACTCATAGCCACTAGAATATACACTGTGGATCTATGAATTATCACAAGAACATAGGCACGAATCAATACAATATGGATGTATGTGACAACATTACTCTGAATACTTTGCATCGCAACCTAGGAAATTAAAATCAAAAGAGAATCCCCTGGGGTCTTCACCTCGTTCCTATTTTCGTAGTACGATTCTCAACATGTGAATAGATGTTTTGGAGTCGAACATGGTAGAAACCACTTGATTACTGGTCATTGATGTATATAATTAACAAGTGAGAGAGAGATCACCATTGATTTAATGACTCTTAAGGTAATTTAAGTACAATCCTTTGAATGTGAATTGATGAGTTGAAGTCAAACATTCAAAGAAATCTTAGGATCAAAGGTCAATAACAAAAACCCCTAACAAAAGCGAGGATACTTGCCATTAGGGCATTCAAGTTCCAAGGTACTAATGTAGCTTCTAAATTAGCTTCTTGGATAATGATTTGGCTTTGACAAGAAGTGATTCATCACAGGAGGGCCTTGATGTATCCCCGTCAACAACACGAAACATGACTCAAAATAATTTGTAGTGATAATTCAAAATAGATTTTTTTTAGGACTGACTCAGGGATGGCCAATGAGATCGAAGGCATAAATGACTGCAGAAAGGAGTGACACAATAGAAGGCTTAGGTTGAACTTCTCTCGAACATTGACATAACAAAAGTTTTGACATCACTTACTTGATGAAGATCAGAAGGCAAGATATAGGTTCCCAAGGCATGGTCAACAGAAGACAAGTGGATTTCCCAACTTCGACACAAAATGGCAGAAGATGTCATGTTCGAGAGTGACTGCTGCCATGAATACGGATTTAAAATACAGATTCCCTTCCCAAATTTCCCTCACCATGCTTGGCGAGTACCTCTTTACTTTTTAATGAGCTTGAGGAGGATAACAAATGCTCATGTGTAAGCTTGTCCCTTGGACAAGTCCCTTTGAGTATGTTTAACGAACCCTAGGAATGAGTGGTTTGGTCCCATATGGGTCTTCCATTGCATATTTTACGATTCCATAGCAAGTAAACTCAGTGGTTTTTCATGTTTAGAGAGTTTGAAAAACACTTAAAGAAAACTCCAAAAAGATCTTTTTCGTATAGTTTAGTATCCCAAGTCCGAAAAAGTATAAAATAATCCACGGGAGAACTCTTCTAGTGAATACGGATGTACTCCTAGAGCATAGCTTTTTTTTATTTAGTCTAATGAGGCTGAAAAATGGGTAAACTACCACTCGAAAGATGCCCTTTCAAACCTTTTAATGAGTGTGAAAGAAAGCAAGTTCACTCGACAATCTTTTCTTTTTAAATAGGGTTTCAAAAAGAGCTTAAAAACGTCCCTTTAGAATTTGTTTTTGAATTTTTTAAACTATTTTCCTCAGAAAACGATAAAAATAATACATCACCTTAGTTCCATATTTCGTATGAATATCCTTGGTTGCACAAAATCAAATGAAAGTATTAATAGCACTTGGAACTATACAAAAGTGGTTAATCATATGAAAATAATATGCCAAAGAATATTCTCGTAGGTCAAAAAGGGGCAAAACTCATTCATTTTTACCATTTTACCATGTTACCATTTAACCACTTGGAGTTGAAGAAATAGTCTATTTGTGTTGAATTTCAAGTGTTGATTCCGGATAATCTAGTCAACCAAATCCAGTTTTGTCTATTCCAGGTTGGTCCTCTCTTCCTCTCCTTTCAAATTTCATCTTTTTAAAGCATTTTATTCAGTCTCTAGGTGTTTATGGTTTCTAAAACAAGCCCTAAATCGTGCAACAAATTTGTCATAGGCAGCCTTAATTGAGGACTGTGACAAATGAATTTGTCATAGTCTTCTTTGTCGAGAAGTGCGACAATGTCGCTTTGTGTTTTAAAATGCAGAGCAAAAAGCACAAAAGCCAAAATTTTCTTTTAAAATAGGGTAAAAAGGACCCATAAATTTTGAATTTTGAGTATGGATGAGGCTTGTTTATGTTGTTTGCAGGTGTTTAGCTAAACAAAATGTTGGAATGGAGGGAAAGAGAGCATGAGCTCGAAGATCAAATTTCTCTTAATGATCCAAATACAATGGCCACCTTTCGAAACTGTGGATTGTTGAAGTTTTTCAAGCTTAGTAGTATGAGGGCTCAGGTTCCTCTTCTAGAACATCTAGTGAAGATGTGGGATCCTAATGATGAATTTTTTAAGGTTGGGGCCCACTATCTTGCTCTTCAGATAGAAGATATATATTTATTGACCGGATTATCTAGGTGAGATCAAATGGTTTCTCTATCTGGCTTTCGAGGAGGGGGAGTGAAAACTGAGACTCTCATGAGAAACCATTGTTTTCCAGGGGCTAGTAAAGTCACTGGAAATATCCAAATACGTGATGTGAGAGATTTCCCTTTAAGGACAATATTTTTACCATTGTACAGGTAACTGGAAGTCAACCGCTCCATTTGGTTACCAAAACTTGTATGTAATTCACTGTATGGCCCCTACCGTGTTTAACTAGTGTGGGGGATTGCTGGAAAACATGAAGGATAAACTGACCAAGTGTAAAACTGGTTGGTTGAAACAATTTGGATATGGATCTATTCCTGTGTCCTTTTTCTTGGAGAGGGTTCCTACCATGCATCTTTAGAACAAAGAATGGGAAGAGGATCCTAACCCATGAGATCCACATATGAAGAGGTGGGTAGAGATGATAGTCTACCATGGTGGTGGACCAATTGTGTATTTAGATCATTCCTTCTTTAGATGGTTGAAGAACTAGCTCATTATGATTGAGGATTATGCATATTCATGGGTGAACTTCCAAGGAGACCCAAATCTTGTTCTCCTGGAAGGGCACCAGTGGGGTGATGAAGGTAAAAATAAATAAAAATTGTTTTTCTTTAAATGTTATATGTTTTTTTATTTGTATGGTTGCGAACTAGCTTTCAAAATATAGACATTGGTCAATCGAGATCGTATGGGGATTCAGCTATCTAGCGGCAAGATGAGATCGGTGTCATGGTGGTACAAAATCGGTAGTTTGATGATGAGATTAGAGAGATCAAGCACAACCTGGAGAGGTTAACTATGGACATATCGGATGTACAGATTGATGATCTGTCGCGTGGGGTCCAACACCACACCGCCGTAGTTTCAAGACCGATAGCTCATCTCCTTCAACGTGTGGCCCAAGCAGTAGTGTGTTACTGATCAAGGGATCAAATTTTGCTCAAAAATTCAAAGTGCTTGGAATCGCTTCAAATCAAACGAGAGTGTAGGCCTCATCGTTGCGAACCCAATGCAACTTGTTTGGGTTCAAACGGACGTCGGGAGCGAGAGATATCGCGTTCTGTTCAAATTTACAAACATGCAAAAAAAAGGGTTGTTGACTGTACAATCCATACAGTCCGTACGGACGCTAACGTGGCAGGTCATATGACACGTGGCAAGCCATACGACACATGGCAGGTTGGAATTCAGACAATTGGTAGGTGACTTGGCATGTTTGGCAGCGAATGGAACGACAACACGTGGCCCAGTTAATGGCCACCACGTGTCATCTATTATTTGGTTTAAAAACTTATGTCGTTGGCTAGAGTCGACCCCGCGACCTCCGGGCAAGGGAAAAGACTTGGCAAAGAGCTGCCAACCGACATGCCACCATTTGTTACTTATTATATATATGGCACAGAATGTATATAAGTTTGAATGTGCGGGTGGTTTGGGCCGCGACCGGGTCGGGGCTTAGCCCCAACCCTTGGTCGCGCGCTATATAACATATGACCCACAGCTATAGTGTATGGGTGTGTGCGCAGTTAATGTTTGTTCCAACGGTTATTTCAACGACCGCCATTTGGCCTTTGACCATTGGCTTATGTAATGGGAGCCCATATTTATGTTAGCGCGTGGTCGCATGGCTCAATATGACCTAGCCCTTAACGGTTAGGGGCTAGGTGCGCCCGTAACTGTCCTACAGTTTGCACAGTTCACGCAGTTGCATCCGGTGCTAGGTTTTTACGCTTAAATATGTGTGTGGGCTAGGTTTGCAAATATTTTCAAGAATACAAGTCTTCTTCATTTTTAGATCAGTTACTGCGAGCACCATCATTGGGATCTATTAGTGGTCATGTTGACCATCGGCCTTTATGATTTTGAAAGTTACAAGCTTCAGTATTTTTTGTAATCTTTTTGGAAAAACAATCTTTTTTTTTAACTTTAATACAAAAAATGATTTCTATTTATGTTCTTATGGTGTGTACAATGTGTATGTATTTTTATAAATGACGCAAATGTCTATCTAACACATAATTTGATAAATCATCTGTAATCATGTTTAAATATCTCGGAATGTATTAATATTCTAAATAATCAAAATTCCTTTCCAAGAGACGTACTTGTAAATTTATCCTTAAGAGTGTGGGGTTTCTAATAGAATAAACGTTATCCAATTGTCATACAATGAGTTGAGAATCCAATCAGACAACCAAATGGTGAATGCCAAGTGAAATGGCTTCGGATAATAGTTCAATTATTGCGCTATATTCTGCAATATTATTAGTTGTGTGACCAAGGTTCTTATTACTATGACTAGCACCATCAGCAAAGCCCACATGAGGTAGAGAGAATATTGACATCTGCAAACTAAGCACAAAGCATGATAAGCAGCAAAGAGAAATCAAATAAAAGTTTAGAAAAGAATATCGCACCAAATAATGGTACAATATATACAAAGCACGAATGCAGAATGACTCTAAGCATAGTACTTTTTAAGGTAGATCCCATTCCGAGGTTCACCCAAAGGAACACCATCATAATTGACTAACTCATAATCCCCTTTTTCTAAGACACATTTGATAATGTAAGGGCCATGCCATAAAAGTTCGAATTTACCTACTCCTATAATATCTCGATCCTGATCATATAAAAGAACCAAGTCACCTTCAGAAAAAAAAAACGAGGTTTAATAGTCTTGTCATTCTAAGCTTTGACATGTTTCTTATGAGTTTAGTTAGCCAAAGCGGCATCATGATGAGTTTCATCTAGTTGAGTCAAATGCAAAAAATGTTCTTCCTCGGTCGTTGTGTTAGGAAGTAATTTGACAGCTAGTTTTAAGGATGGCATTTCACACTCGATAGGTAGCACGGGTTCTAAACCATAAACAAGTTGAAATGAAGTGAAACATGTGGATTTTTTAACTAAAGTATGATATGCCCATAACGCTGAAAATAGAAAAGTATGCCAATTCATCTTATGAATCCCTATCATCCTATGAAACATAGTGGTCAAATTTTTGTTGGTAGCTTCGACTTGACCGTTGGCCTGCAGATAATAAGGAGTTAAGTTTTCATTTCATAAACCTAACTTGGTCATTAATTCCACCATCATATGATTGTGAAAATCAGTGCCATGATCAGTGATAATAGCTTGGGGCACATCGAAACGAGTGATAATATGGTTTAAAACAAAAAGTGTTGCAGTTTTTCTGGTATTATTGAATGTATGCATCGCCTCGATCCATTTAGTGAAATAATCCATGACAACAATGATGTATCCATGCCCCCCAGCCAAGTGAGGGCTGCATGTCATGAATTCAATGCCCCATTTGGAAAATGGACCAAAATAAACTATAGGATGAAGAGGAGCAGGAGGTGCATGGGATTTGCGATTATAAATTCGGCACGCATGACATTTTTGGACTGCATGAATACAATCTTTAAATATGGATGGACAAAAGTATCCTACTCTCAAAATATGTTTTGCAGTGGCATATATAGACATATGACCACCACATGTTCCGACATGGCAATCGTTAAGTGATCTTTCAGCTTCTTTGTGTGTCATACATCATCGAAAAATAGAATTGATACTATGACGATAAAGGGTATCAACAATAATGATATATTGGCGAGCTTGGTATCGAATACGACGATGGTTCGTACTGGACAAATATGGCTGAAAGGTTTGAGTTTGGAGATGGATGATAATATCCCCATACCACGGGTCAAAAGAGTTGATCAGAAAAAGTGAGTCATCGAGAATGGTCTCTTCTGTCAAACTCTCTGTTGCAGGAGAAGGAAGGTCACAAATCAACTCCGCAAAAACTAAGGATTTCTTAGATTTTTCTCTTTCGAATTCTAAATCAAATTCTTGTAGGATGACAATCCATTTGGAATATTTTCCCCCAAGCACCTGACGGGTCAAGATATGTTGCATGGGGTTGCAATAAAAAAGAACAATAGTTTTGCGAAGGAGAATATAATGACGAAAACGTTGGATTGCTTAAATAGCAGCCAAAGCCATTTTTTCCACATGTAACTATTTGACCTCAGTTGGAGAAAGGGTTTTACTCAGATAGTAAATCACATGTTCATCGTGCAAATCATCCTCTTGAACTAGTACCATAGAAATGGTATTGTCGAAAGCAACAAGTTATAGAAAGTAGTCACAGCTATAATCAGGGGAGTGTAATAAAGATGTATGGGTTAACGCATGTTTTAGAGCCTCAAAGGCTTTTTGAGCAACATCATCCCATATAAAAGGAACCCCTTTCTTAAGTAGATGAATGAAACCTTTAGTTATTTCCACATAATGAGTAATGAATCGATGCAAAAAATTTTCCTTCCCTTGCAAACTTTGGAGTTGGTGTAATGTTGAAGGAGAAGGTAGATTAACAATAGCCTCAATCTTCAAAGTATCAACACATATCCCTTGCTTGGAAACAATAAAACCAAGGAGACATCATGATTCCACATAAAAAACACATTTTTTTGGATTTAAGCAAATATTGTAGAACCAGCATCTGAGGAAAATCGCACAAAGATGGGCTAAATGATCTTGACATCACATAGAATGTGTAGATAAATCTTCAAGGTATGGTTGAACAATATGCTTAATATCATGAAAAGTGTAAGACATAGCTCTTTGAAAAGT
>CBVK0101970922.1:0-11500 GCA_900067695.1 Picea abies | reverse complement strand
CCTTCATGATGTGTATGAACCACCTCCCTCTCTCCTTGTTGTAGTTCTTCTAGTGCTTGGTTTTTGCGGCCACTTGTATATCTTTAGGGGTAAGCAAATTTTTTTGATTGGTTACTCAACATGTATCCCTGTGGATGGTTGCTCCAACATGAAACGTGACCTTGAGCCATTGATGTGGATCTAATTAGAAAAAAAAAAAAAAACTTACCTTGTTTGTATTGAGGGTTTGGAATTTAGTAAGAAAAAAACATTTTGAGGGATTGGGGTTATATCTATTTACAACTTGAACAAGTGCATTATGGTCATTTCTTACTGGCACAACATTCCTGGATCTCCTTCATGTATGAAACTCACTTAGGGTTTCCATCCATCTCAACGCCATTTCAGTCGATCAATTAGCATCCCTTGTATTGATCTCCAATGATCACTATCCAATCAAAACCTTAATTTGTGGACCACATCTTTTACACAAGCTAAATCTATTTTTTCATTAGTTTCCTTGTTTCTCAGCTTTAATCATCATGACTTGAGAGGTTGTTTCAGATCCCAAGTTAATTGGCAGTAACTATCTTGCTTGGAAGAGAAAGATGATTGTCATTCTTAGGGAAAAAAATATATGGCGCATTGTGAATGGTGTTGACAAGAGACCAAACAATTGCAAAGAATTATCTATATGGGAGGAGAGTTATGAACATGCAAGAGGTCTCATTGGGAAAACTCTCTCAAATAGTGTATAGGTACATATAGAAGTTGAAGATAACTCTATCGAGGATAGTGTATAGGTACATATAGAAGTTGAAGATAACTCTATCGAGGTTTGGAAAACTTTAAACTCTCTATATGACAAGACTGTTAATGTTTCTGCCTATTATATTGAGAATACAAATCATTAGCTTGATCCTAAAGACTTTGAAAGAATTGATTCATTTATTTTTGAATTGAAAACTTATAACAAGAAGCTTAATAATTGTGGTAAAGATTATAAGAAAACCAATACATCCCTCATTGTTCTTGTAGAACAGAAATTTCCTTTAGCCTTTGATATGTTCATACAAACTAGGAATTGGGATATTGAAATGTCTAATGGATCTGTGAAACCTACTTTTGAAGAGTTTTACAAAGGGTTGATTTGTGAGCAGGATAGGTTGATCTCATTAGGTCAATTGGCCATTGGGAAAGCTCATTTGGCATAGAGTAAGAAGAATCCATAATACAAAGGTTCTCATGAGAACAACAAACCTCATGTTGCTAGTACTTCCCATCAAACTTCTAATGATGCTCATGTAGATTCTTTAGAGAATAAAGTATGGAAACCTTGCAAGCATTGTGGAAAAAACAATCACACTGAAAATAATTGCTTTAAGAGGCAGAATGAATTGGAAAAAGATAAAAATAATTTCTCCAAGGAACAACATGTATCTCTCAGTGCCTATTACATTCAACTAGGTAACTCCTCTTCTCCTATGGAATGGATTATGGATTCAGGTACCTCAAATCATATGACTGGTACTACTTCATTATTCACCTCTTATGATAAAAACAAACACAAGGCTTTGAAATTTTCGATAAGTGATAGTAAGCAACTTTCAATAGTTGGTTGTAGTAATATTTGGGTTCCTAATGGTTTACTAAAAGATGCTTTTCATGTTGAAGGCATGCCCATCAATATCCTTTCTGTTTATCGTGTTTGTCAAAATTGTTATAAGTTTTAAGCATGGCATGATAGGTATGTTCTGAAAGATATCAACAAAAAATTCCAAATTGTCTCATAAGGTCTAACTAATCATGAAGTAGGTTTGTTTAAGTTCACAGGTTTTACTTCACCCAGCAAACAACCATTTTATTCCTATGTTTCACATGCTAATGAACAAAGTAAGTAGTGGCATGAAAGATTAGTTCATTTGAACTATGGTAAAATGCAACTTTTATTTAAAATAGTACTTGGATTACCTCAAATTTCTTCCACTAAAAGTATTTGTTAAAGTTGTGTCCTTAGTAAAAATCATAGGCAAAATTTTGATAAGGATAAAGCATGGCATGACAAAGACAGTTGAAGTTGGTTCATAGTGACATATGTGGTCCTCTTGAGACTCCTTCATTATCATATGTTGTCTATTTCGTTGCTTTTATTGATTATTACAGTAGGAATATGTGGGTTTATTTCTTGAAGAATAAAAGTGTCGCTTCTGTTGTATTTCAAGAATTTAAATCCCTCTTTGAAAAAGAATCTAGTGATTGTATAAAGAATCTTCTAACTGGTAATGCGGGGGAGTACACTAAGAATGAATTTGTAGCATATTTATCCAAGCAAGGCATCCAAGATCAAAGGACAATTCTTTACACACCCCAATAAAATGGGATTGCAAAAAGGGAAAATAGAATCTTGATTGAAATGACTAGATGTATGCTACATTCAAAAGGATTGCATAAAATATTTTCAGTTGAAGTTGTTTGTTGTGCTAACCATATTTTGAACAGGGTTCCTACTAAAGAAATTTTGCAGGTTACTCCTGAAGAAAAGTGGAGTGGAATGTGACCAAACATTATCAATTTCAAGGTATTTGGTTGCCACAAATGTTGGGCACATATCCTTGATTAAAAACGGAAGAAGTTGGAGCCCAAACTCATAAATGCATATTTATTAGTTATATTCAGGATTATAAAGCTTACAGGTTGTTTGATCCATCCAAACAATATGTATTCACTCGACGAGATGTACAGTTCAATGAAGGTTCTCCACCACTCAAGTCTATCAAACCTCATGTTGCCTTGCAATTGCCTCCATCTTCAATTGAGCATGTATATGTTACTCCTTCCTCAAGTAATGTGCAAGACTTGGATCATGTTTACCTATTGGTTTGAATGATCCATCTAAAGTTATTGAAGATACTAGCATGGTTCCCACCACTACTTTGGGTGTGGAAGACACTTGAATCTGCAGGTTTTAAGATTCGTATTCCTTCCAACACTCGTAAGACTAGATCTGATTTTTCTCTTGTGTCAAAAGTGTTAGCCATTTATGATCCCTCCACATATGCAAAATCTAAAGGAAAACTAGAATGGGAGAAAGCGATGGTTGTTGAATATGACTCTTTGACGAATAACAACACTTGGACCCTTGTCCCACTTCCTCTTGGTAAGCATCATGTTGGATGGAAATGGATTTATAAAACAAAGTACACTACAGAAGGACAAATTGAAAATAATAAGGCACGGTTAGTCGCTAAAGGATTTATTCATAAAGAAGGTATCGATTATACTGAAACTTTTTCTCCTGTTGCTAAAATGAACACCATCATAACCATCATTTCTCTTGTTGTGTCCTTTCACTAGGAAATTCATCAAATGGATGTCAAGAGTGCCTTTTTAAATGGTGATCTTTGTGAAGAAATTTATATGCAACAACTACCTAGTTTTATCTCCTTTGAAAATTCAAGTTTGGTATGCAAATTGAACAAGTCTTTGTATGGTCTTAAGCAAATTCCTAGGGCTTGGCATGAGAAAAATTGTATTCATTTCTTGCAAAGTGGTTTCAAGTGGTGTCAATATGATCTGAATATTTATGTTAGATTCTTTGAAGATGATGTTCTCATTGTTGTTCTTTGTGTGGATGATATAATCTTTATGAGTAGTTGGATTTCCTTAATCCAATAACTGAATAATGATCTTAAGCAACACTTTGAAATGATATACTTAGGCCTATTGCATTATTTTCTTGGTCTTCAGGTTTGGAACATGGCTGATGGGATATTCATTTCTTATCCTAATTATACTTTGGATTTTCTAGCTCGATTTCATATGACTGATTGTAATCCTTCACCAATAGCATTTTAGTATGGAGTAAAATTAACTGTTGATTGTGACACTCCTCTTGTTGATGTAACACTCTATTGTCAACATGTTGGGAGTTTGATATATTTGAAATATAGAAGGCTTGATATCTCCTTTGTTGTTATCTTGGTCTCCAGGTTTATGAAAAATCCTCATGACAACCATTGGAAAACAACTAAAATAATTCTCAGATATCTTCAAGGAACTCTACATTATGGTGTCTTCTATTCAAGCAAGGCTTCTATTTCACTTCTTGGTTACACATATTATGATTGGATAGGAGATACTACTAACATAAATTATACTTCAGGATATATCTTTCAACTTGTCTCGGGTCCAATTTCATGGCCCAATAAGAAGTTGATAACACTTTCTCTTTCTTCTTGTGAAGAGGATTACAGGGAAGCTAAGGAAGCAGCTAAAGAAGCGGTGTTCCAACATGTTCTTACCGAGCTCAGACTGGTTCAAAATGATCCTACTGAGCTAATATGTCACAATTAGAGTGTTATCTATCTTGATTACAATCCTGTATATCACTCGAAGATCAAGCAAATTGATCTTGATACTCATTACATTTGAGATCTAGTAGTTGATGGCATTATTTGTTTGGAGTATTGTCCCACTGAACAACAAGTTGTTGATATCTTCATGAAATTCATGGTAGGGGTGAAGTTTCTCCATCTTCCTTTCTCAGCCTAAGTATACTTTGGATTTGCTAGCTCGTTTTCATATGAGTGATTGTAATCCTTCACCAATAGCATTTCAGTCTGGAGTAAAATTAATTGTTGATTGTGACACTCCTCTTGTTGATGCAACACTCTATTGTCAACTTGTTGGGATTTTGATATATCTGACACATGGTAGGTTTGATCTTTCCTTTGTTGTTAGCTTGGTCTCCATTTTTATGAAAAATCCTCATGACAACCATTGGAAAGCAGCTAAAAGGATTCTCATATGTCGTCAAGGAACTCTACATTATGGTGTCTTCTACTCAAGCAATACTCTTGTTTCACTTCTTCGTTACACCTATTATGATTGGATAGGAGATACTACTAATAGAAAGTCTATTGTAGGATATATCTTTCAACTTGCCTCGAGTCCAATTTCATGGTCCAGTTAGAAGTTGAGAACACTTTATCTTTCTTCTTGTAAAGTAGAGTACATGGAAGCTAAGGAATCAACTAAAGAAGTAGAGTGGCTCTGACATGTTCTTACTGAGCTCATGTTGGTTCAAAATGCTCATATTGAGCTAAGATGTCACAATTAGAGTGTTATCCATCTTGCTTACAATCTTGTATATCACTCAAAGACCAGGCAAATGGATCTTGATACTCATTACATTCTATATCTAGTAGTTGATGGCATTATTTGTTTGGAGTATTGTCCCACTAAACAACAAGTTGTTGATATCTTCACCAAATCCATGGTAGGGGAAAAATTTATCCATCTTCGTAACTTATTGAGGATGAGAGAAGTTGTCATCAAGGGGAAATGTTAGTATAATGACATATTCCTCCAACCATGATTATATCCCTCTAGTCATCATTAAGAGGGAATGTTAGAATCTGTTAATGATTTCCTAGTGGTCTCATGTACATGCCTAAGGCATTTTGTAAACTTAGATTATTAGTCCAAGTTATTCTTCAATAACTAACTATGTTATAAAAAGATTTTATCCCACATGCATCATGGGAATTGTTCTCCTTCCCCTCTACCATATATAGTTGAGGTGAAGGAGGCCCTATTTGACATATAGATGTGTGTGATTTCATTCATATGTGGGGAAGCTCAAGCATTTTAATATTGGAGAGTTTTCCTGAAGAATAGAAACGTTGCTTCCATGGATGTTTCCCCAATCTAGGATTTTACCACGTAAAATTGTCCTCTCTTGTCTCTCTTATTTATTAAACTCATTAGAATCTTTGGTATATGTTATTTCATTTTTTCCCAATTTAACAGTGGATGTGCTTGGATTGAGATCTTTGGTCATTATACAATGGCCATGAGAATAGATTCTTCTTATTCTCATTCTCAATAATGGTATGGAGGGGTTGTTGATGAAACCACAATCAATTATTGAGAAGTATGTTTTCTCTTTCCCTAGTTTAATTGTTCCTGATGAGGGAGTTGACTTTGTGTGAGCTATGAAAAGGTGGTGTTGGGGGATTTAGGTGCAAAGGTTACAATCTTCTTGCCTTGGTTGTAATTTTGTTATGATATGAGTTGTTTTCAAAGATATTTATGGACACAATAATCCTTATTAACATGGTTGGATGTATTGAGTATCACACCACATACAATCAAATTTATTTTTTCTTCGTTGGCATTCACTCATGTTTCCTTCTTTTGTGGGCACGAAAAAGTTTTCAAACTATGTAGTTTTGTCTAGACAATGAAAATTGTTTATTCTTCAAATTTTTTTCATTTTTCATGGCATTGGATTTTTGGTTGCACTACTCACCTAAGAAATTGAGTTACTACACCTTAGACTTTTGCTTTTGCTACATATATATTGGCATCTATAAGTGTTTCCATGATCGAGGACTCCATATTATGATTTATGTCATGGTGTAGTCTAATATGGTTACTCAAGGATAAGATTCATTTCATTTTCCCTAATGAAAAAATGGGTCATTAGAGTATTGAACTCGTTTGTATATTCATTGACCAACTAATCAATTAATGTGGTAGCCATTTACACTTCATATATTGATATTTTAAGTATTGTAAATGATAGTATGTATCATGTGTCACCTTCAAAAATTCATCTTGTCTGTTATGGGTTCATTATGATTCCTATCATGTCCCCACGATGTGCCTAGCCAAATCTTGCGATCGTGCACCTCTTGAGGGTGTGTGACATCGAACGTTTCTCACTTGGCTACTTGGAAACACCAAGGATACTTCATCCGGACTACACCTCTTCACCTATAACATACCCATACTCTGTTCTAGGCTACCAACAAGTCACACTCCTACTCTAGTGCAACTCTTGTATACTTAGAAAATTGTTAACAACTTTAACACTTAGTCATATTTAAGCATACATCCATGAACATGGGAAACCAATATAACAATAGTGAAATAGACAAGAGAAACGTAGATATAGTGTGGGTAGAAAAAATTGTGCCTAACACTCAATTAAATCTTTGTTATTGTGAAATAGTTACAATATGAGCACGACCAACTTGGTTTACAACTTTCGTAGAGTCACATAACTCACCTCACCTCACCAAAGCACTCTTAAACAAATTCATCACACCAATACTCTTTGTCACAATCATCTCTGCAACCTCCTATAGTGCACCTCAGATATGCCCTTGACCTCAAACTTGTCGTCTCTTTGTTTCCACGGACTTCACAAAATTTAGTTCCACTTCACACATGGCTCCAACATACTTGTATTTCCAGCCTTCCCAAAAATTGGCCCAAGAGAATCTCACCCAACTCTGTCCACTGAATCCTCTTTAAGGCAGCACAAGTCCTCCCAAGTGGAAAAACTTGGCTCCTTGAGAGAGCTCACCCTCTTCATCTGCCTCAAAACCATAGAGTTTTCTTGCTCTCCTTGTCTTCCAAGTTGCCTTCTTGGTTGTGTGCCCTTGTGCCTTTATAGGCTCCCATTTGTTGTGTCTCTTCTCCCATGGATGAAATGACCTGTTGATTCACCAAGTCACGCCCCTTCGCAAGGTTGGTTTGACTCCTCATGTGGGTATGTTCAGGTGGCTTGCCCAGCCCACCAACCAAACGCTTTGTTCTAACATCTGGTCGACCCACCAATCCATCCAATCAGCTCATCATTTAGGGTATGTGTGCCCCTTAGTTGATTCGATCTGACTTTCCTAAGTCTGCTCCCCATGCCTTAGTTGATTTTGCTTCGTTGGTGGAGCGCCCAAGTCTTTCTGTCAACCCTTCATCAAACCATTTGTCATTTGAATTGTGTCACAAGGCATCTTGGGAGGAGTCACCTGTTAACATGTCGCACACCCAAGGAACCCCAACTCTTCCCTATATGAATACCTTTGTCTCCTCATTCGCATCAAGCTTCTTGCCTACCCGATTTCCTCCATTTTGGTATGTGGTAGAAGTGCACACGCTTGGGCTTGGTGTCATAGACCTTACATACTCCCCCACCCTAATTCATTTTCATCCTCAGCAACATTCACAAAATATTCATTCTTCAAGTCTCTACCCAAAATTGTGCCTCTGCTACAACTAAGTCTCCTGGAAACCCCATGTTTCACGCCAATCGAAAACCTAAAATTCTACCAAAGTGGAAACCCCGTGTTTCACGCCAATCGAAAACCTCAAATTCTACCAAAGTGGAAACCCCAAGTTTCCACAAACCAAACTGTATTGCACCCAAATTTGCACAATTTGTTTCTTGATTCAATGCAGTCACTTCACCCAACTCTGTTTCACTCTCTCATTGTAATGTTGTTTACTTATTCTTGTTTGGTTTTGTATTCATTTTTGTTTCCTACTACAACTAATTGCTTCCCACTTCAGTTCAAAATTTCACCTAAGTTTTGAAATCTTGTGATCTTATTATTGCGCCCATACGTCAACTCAATTCCATGCTTCCATGCACTATCAACCCCCACATCTCAAACTAGTTGGGTATCTAATCAAACCGTCATGCCCAATCTACGAGCATGCACATCCTCATGCCTGAACTTAGTCTTTTTTGTCACATCTCCATCACTCTATCCAACTCCAAATACTAAGGAAAGTGTCCATCCTTGCCTCACTACTGCTACCATCATCTGATGTTCATCAAGGAGATCCTCCTCAATGTCTAAGTGCTACAATTTGAACCTATTGGCATGTCTATACACTTGACCCCATTTTCATGTCGTTGTTCTCACCCAAGTCGTGAACTAGTTGAATGGCCAATCCAATCGTCATGCTCCTTGAGCCCGCACACCCTCATGCACAAATTGGTCACTCCCTTCTACAATTCATTCCATAAGTACAATCCTTGGATCAAGGAAAGGTTTTTCCTCACCTTTTTTCACTATGAAATCACCCCAAAAAGAATTCATATGCGACAACTTGGCTTCATTGTCCACCTCATGGCACAATTAGTTAGTCTACCCCAAGAACTACACAACCAAATTTCCTTTGACCCACTACTTCGTCACTCGACCATGATGTTGCATCTACCTCTCTATGCCTTCAAATGGTTAGGCTTCACCCTCAACCATGTTTCCTAAAGCAATAGAAATCCTCATGCCCAAGTAATCTCTTCGTGTTGCAATCTGTTTGTTCGTACAATCCTCCAAACTAATGCAAGTCTTCAACTCACCTCTTTGCAACTCAACATCCGCAATGAGTGTGGAAAATGCACTCACAGTCTTCAAACATCCCAAATAACTATCGAAAGTGCTTCAAGTAGAATGATTCCCCTCAAAGGACTTATGTGCCTTAAATGTGTTTGAACCAAACTCTGCCAACATCAACCAATGATCCCCGCCAAATATCTGAGTTATTGCACCATCGTCTACAAGTCACTAAGGTACGCTCTGCCTCATCCAATGCCCCATACCAAAGACCAACGAACACCACCCAAGTCACTTGGTCTACATTTTTCCCATTCAGGTTGACTTCCAACAATTCTTGGTCGACTCCTTTGTTGACTCCATCCATATCTTGGAATGAAACTAACTTGCACTTGTTGCAAGTGTTCAAATTATGGCATTGTTGTCGTGACTGTCAATCCATTACATGACCCAACAAATCTAGCTAAGGCACAAAACACCATGGTGCCTCATCCATCCTCTCAAACTCGGCATGTACATACTTCACTTCCCACTTCACCACGATGACCTGTCCAATGTGCCTCATCAAAGAGTTAGGCATCTTCTTCAAGCCACCTCCATACCTACATCCAAATATGCCTAATTCCACAATAAGACTCATCCAAGTAGGCCACCCTAAGATCTCCACATGCTTGCCCAACCAAGGCATCCCAAACTACTACAAGACTTCTTTGAATCTGCACCACTTGAGTCACCCTCAAGTTTGTCAGTTTTCATCATGGAAACAGAGTGCAGTTGAACCACCGATTCATCTAACTTCCCTTTCAAAGAATTCATTACAACACTTAGAAAATGCAAGAACTGGAAATCAACCATACCTTTCCAATGACATCCTTCGCTACAACCATGTTTCAAGTTTGTTGTCTTGTACCTCCACTTGCCTAAGAAACTAAGTCTCCACATGAACTCCCCTAAATCATCGTTCGCAATTCCACAAATCTACAAGACCATCACTATGATACAAGGTTGAGTCCATCTGTCCACTTCAGAAATCCGTCTAAGTCCCAAAATTTGCATACGACCGATCAAACTCATTTCCAATGTCTTGTCATCTCCGCACCTTGACTACTTTCACTTCAAGGAACTATGCACCCACTACTCGACTTTCAAGTCATACTGTTGTTAATCAACTATTGTAACTCAACAAAGAGTCACCTTGTCCAAAGTTTGTGATCTCATCCAACAACCCAACTCAACTCAATTGTTTTTCTCGGTGATGCACAACAAGAAAACGTCATGAAGGAAACATGCCCAACCAATTGTCTATTGTGGAGATACTCTAGGTCACCCCAAGTCATTCACCCAAGTGTTTCAACTTGCTACATCCTAGAACTTCTCCCCTTCACTACCACTTATGTGATCACCCTCTGCGTTTTTCTTCTTTGATCACATATGTGGTTATATTTGTGACAAGTCATGCAACAATCCTGCATTCAACTGCCTTGCCCAAGTGCTCGGCTCATCCAATGAACTCTACACCTAATCTCTCAAGATGTGCACAATAGGTCTGGCACTGACTTCCATCACACATCAAACCAACTAGGTTTGTCTCTGTGATCAAGTCTTTGACAAGTTTTGCGATGAAGTATGCCCAACCAACTGCTTGTTGTAGAGCTTCTTTATGCCACCCCAAACTTCTCCCCTTGACAATCACTTATGCAATCACTCTCTATGTTTTTCTTATGTGATCACTTCTATGATTATATGTGTGACAAGTCATGCATCAATCATGCCTCTCAAGATGTGCACAAAAAGTCCTCCACTAACTTCCATCACACATCAAACCAACTAATTTTGCCTCTGTGGTCAGGTTTTCAATGAGTTTTGAGATCACACACCCTATCCAAGTGCTTCATCTCACCACAAAATCTGTTCTTGGTCTATATAAGGTGTGCACCCAGACCAATCTTCCATTGCATTATCAGCAAAACCTTTTTCGTAAGTCTGATGCAAAGTCTGCGATGAACGGGTTCGCTCCACTGAATGATTCACCAATTTTGTGAACGTTCCTACTTAACTGCCTTCGCAACAAACTACCTTCAAAGTTTACTCAGATACCATCTATCGTCGAGATAGTGGTGAAGATATCCCTAACCCTTCTCCAAAATCTGCAACGATCAAGCTCTGATGCCATCTATCATGTCCCAACAATTGCATAGCTGAATCTTGCAATCATGCACCCCTAGAGGGCATGTGGCACTGCGATGTTTCTCAATTGGCTACTTGGCAACACCAAGGATACTTCATGCAGACTATGCCTCTTCACCTAGATCATACCCATACTTCGTTCTAGAATATTGGTGAGTCACACTCCTACTCTAATGCAACTCTTGTATACTTAGACATTTGTT
>CBVK0101970907.1:0-13265 GCA_900067695.1 Picea abies | reverse complement strand
CCAGTCTTGTGAGGTATTAAAAAAATCCAGGGGGAACGTACAACCTCTGTGAGTCAAACCAAAAGTCAAGATGAACGAGTTGCTATGTAAGTCTAATGAAAATTTCATGGGGAACGTACAACCTCTCTGAGCATAGAAAGTCTAGTGCAAAATTCAGGGGAATGTACAACCTCTGTAAGCATAGACAGACTAGTGCAAAAGTCAAGGGGAATGTACAACCTCTGTGAGCCTAGTCAAACCTTGTGAGCCATGATAAAAAGTCAAGGAATCTAGCAAAATTTAGGTTGAATATAAAATTCCTATGAGCTATAAACAAATGATATTCCTAATATTTCAAATGATATAAATGTATTGATATAGTTTGTTGGCAAGTGTAACATTATCCACCATGAAGCGAATTTTGAATTGCCTTGTAAAGAGTCGAGTTGTAATTGAAGTCTCAAGTCTAGTTTTATTTTAGAACTAAAGTGTAATGTTGAGTTACAACTGAAGTCTTAAGTCTAGTTCTATTTTAGAACTAAAGTGTAATGTTGAGTTGCAACTGAAGTCTTAAGTCTAGTTCTGTGTTTGAACTAAAGTGTAATGTTGAGTTGTAACTGAAGTCTGAAGTCTAGTTCTATTTTCAAACTAAAGTGTAATGTTGAGTTGTAACTGAGGTCTCAAGTCTAGTTCTATTTTCAAACTAAAGCATACCAGTCTCAAGTCTAGTTCTATTTTCAAACTAAAGCATACCAGTCTCAAGTCTAGTTCAAGCCTCTTTTATTCTCCTCTTCAACCTATATAAGCAGAGGTTGGCCCCTCTCTTCAACACAATTTTGATATGCAGGTTAAGGGTGAAGCAATAGAGGCACATATCAGTGATAAAGACGAAACATACCAAAGAAGCATATCAATGTTGTATATCAACAATAGAGGCAACATATCAGAGGTGTATTTCAGCAAGGTCTCTTATGTCTTTGTCAGGTCAGAGTCATCTTGGAAAGATCTTTAAGAGCAGAACATTCATGGTGGATATTTGTAAGTGATCTTACATTATTAATGAAATAAAGGAATATCGTTTGTTGGGGTTTTTCTCCCTGTACAGGGTTTCCCCAGGGTATATGTGTTGTTGATGTGCATGCTAACTCATCTACATAGTTATTGTTATTCAATTATGATTTGGTATTGTTGAAGTGTATTAAGATGGTATCAAAGTGTTGAAGAAAATAAAAGAATTAATCTTCATAAGCAATCAAGCTCATAATTTAACAGTTAGTACAATAACTTCCTGGGGTCGTACCTTTTGCATACGATCATTGTTTTAGATGTGTGATAGCTCGTTGGAAAGGTCTTTTCAAGAAAAATTAATTATTCCATCAAAATTGAACTTTGTCTACATTTTTACTCTGTAAATCCAAGAAAACATTGTTTGGATCCCCAAAACGACCCTCGAAATACAAAAATATGTACTAACATGAAAACTTTAAAAATAAGCCAGTTGGAATAGGTGGGCATCCACCAATATCCACATGGATTCTATGTAGGGATTCATGATAGCGGGATTCATGATAGCCTCGTAAGTGTAGAGCCCACAATTAGAAATAAATTTTCCCATTATAGAGAAACATGTTGAACTGAAAATTGTCCAGATGAGCCAGTTGGAATTTGGAACATGTGGGTGGCCACCAATATCCACCTGGATCAATCATCCTCCCTTAGGAAGTAATGGTCTCCATTGCATTGAGTGCCCGGGGAAGAGGGGAAAGTGTTTTCTCAATCTAAATCTTGGTGAGTTGCGTGCCTTGTTGGAGAAGTTGCACTGCTTGGTTTTTGGAAGGTTGTCACGAGCTGGTTGTTGGCGGGATTGAATCTATTCCACCAACCTGTTGTCTCTGGGATTGACGGGGCACTATGTAAGCACTATTGTAGGTGAAGAAACAATATCTTCTTTCTCTTTTGAAATCTTCTTCTTCTCGATATAAGGTGTTGAGACTGTAGTGGCTATAGGGCATTTTGTGCATCGTTTGAATAGACTGTGAAGAGGATGAATTTTTCAGTATGAGATATTATCTTGCGGCATTGTTTTGGTGGAACAGTAGTCAAAGCTACCTTTGGTATCTTGTAGAGCTAACCCCCCAGAGTAATAAATGCACAATGGGTTTGAGAGTCATAAAAATCATGAAATTTACACATATATGGTTGGCCCAAAACAACATCATAGACATCAAGAGGGGAAACAACATAGACATTAAGAGGGGAAACATCACACACTACCTCATCCTTGAAGGTATGAATGTCATAGGATAGGTGGAATTGTTGGCTAACACGAAGATCTCAAGCCACCTGATGTTATATGGTTGTAGGTGTGGTGTTGTCGACAACCCCAACTGTTTGACGACCTTAACTGATATGAGGTTCTTCTGGTTGTCGCTATCAACAACAAAATGAAATGGGTTCCCTATCACCCACATCTGTGAATGGAATAGGTGCTCCCCCTCTTCAAGATTTACTGGTTCTTTTGGTTGAATTGTTGTGGTCGTGAAAATAGCAGTAGGGCATGTGTCGATGATATGTTTGTTTTCAATATTTTCTAGATCATATTCTAAATCAGGGTTTGTCTCCTTGTCTTTGACTTCGGCCACCAATGACTGTTTCGAGCAATATTCATTAGTTTTATGCCAGGGCATTTTGTGGAAGTCACACAACTTCTAAGCATCATTCTTCATCTTTCCTCTACCCTTCTTTTCCTGTTTCTTGGAATGGTTGTCGAGAGGCTGTTGGTTAGGGTTGTCTTTACCATGCTTTGCTTGTTTCATATTTTCAGACCCAAACTCCCATTTGTTCTGATGCCTAAATTTATGCTCGATTTTGACAACATATCAATAAGAAGCTCCCAATGATGAGATGTTTAGGAAATCCATTTCGGTTTGGATGTACCTATGTAGAACCCCATGGTATTTCAAAACCAGATGCCGCTCAGATTCTTTGATACCCATCTTGGTGCACAAGGTATGTAAATTTTATGTGAACTCCGACATTGTTTAGCTCTTCTCTTGCCGCAGTGTGGTCCATCTCTTGTACCATTATTCATAGTTATCAATAGGATAGTATTGTTCCTTGACCACATCCACAAAAAACTCCCAAGTGGGCTCAACCCCATATATTACAGTTTCATCTGTGGAAATTTTAACCCAATAGGTTTCCCACCAATTTTTGACATGGGGGAGATCCTTGAGGAGTGAAAAAGTGATATTTTCCCTGTCGAAAAAATTGTGAATAGAAAAATAACCTTCTAGCAAATTCAACCATGTTTCTAAGGCATCTACATCTATCTAACCTTCAAATAAGGGAATATCAAAATTAAATTGTGCCTTGAAGGGATAGGTTCCTCCAAAGTGGTCACTTGATGAATATGTGCATATTGTTATCGATAGGCGTTGAAGGATGTGGGAAAAATTATCCATCATTTCATCCCTCTATCGCATGAGAGCTTTCTCAAGCAACAGGTTAATAGAATCTTTTGCTCCATCATTTTTTTTTTCCACCATAGAGGGTTTCTTGGGCATGCAAGAGTGATTTCCCTCAAGAGAGACAAGCTCGAGACCCAACTTGCTATAATCGAACCTCATCGGGGAAATGCACTGAAAAATGATCAAGCGCAACCTGCTTTGATACCACTGATCTGGATTATTTTCGGAATGAAATAAAAGTAGAGATATTACAATGAAATACACATAAAAATTTCCATAAATAGAAAAATATAGAAATACATGATTTCTATTAATGAAAGAAATGTACAGAGACTGTAAAAATACAGAGTGCAAGACTCACTAGAATGGTGGCATCTTTATACAAAGACTGTAAAAATACAGAGTGCAAGACTCACTAGAATGGTGGCATCTTTATCTCTGAGAAGAGATGTGATGGCTACTCTCATTTTCCAAAAGATGATTACAATGAGGATCTGAAGGCCTTTTTATGATAAACATGAATGCCAAAACCCTAGACATCCAAAACCCTAACCCTAGGAGATGAAGTGCCAAAATTCATGTGGGCCATGTTGGGGTAAGTTAGTACATTAACTTCACGGGGTCCTAACTTTTGCATACGATCTTCGTTTTAGGCGTGTGATAGACTGTTGGAAAGGTACTTTCGAGAACTACGCATTATGTTGTCAAAATCTGACATTATCTACATTTTGACTGTGGCAAGTCAAGAAAACACTGTTTAGAGCAACAAAATGGCCCTGGAAGTATAGAAAGATGTACTAACATGAAAACTTTCAAAATAATCCAATTGGAATAGGTGGGTGACCACCAATATCCACCTGGATGTTGTATAGGGATTTAGGACAGCTCCATAAGTGAAGAACCCATAATTACAAATAGATGTCCCCATTATAGAGAAACGTGTTGAAATGAAAACTGTACAGATGATCTAGTTGGAATTTGGAACAGGTGGGTGGCCACCAATATCCACTTGGATCAATCCTCCACCCTTAGGAAGCAATGGTATCCATTGATTTGAGTTCTCGGTGAAGAGGGGAAATCATTTTGGAAATCTCAATCTTGGTGAGTTGAATTCCTTTTGGAGAATTTGCGTCGCTTGGTCTATGGAAGGCTGTCATGAACCAGTTTCTAGCGGGGTTGAATCCATTCCACCAACCTGTTATATTTGGGTTTGATGGGGCACCATTGTAGGTGAAGAAACAATATCTTCTTTCTCTTCACCAATCTACTTATGTTGGATAGAAGGTGTCAAGGTTTTCATGGTTGTAGTGGCCTTGTATGAATACTTTGAACAGACTGTGAAGAGGATGAATTTTGTAGTATGAGAGATTACCTTGCGGCACTGTTTTGGTGGAACAGTAGTCAGAACTACCTCTTGTATCCTATAGAGTTGACCCCCCATAGTAATAATGACACTATGGGGTCGAGAGTCATAAAAAACATGATGTTTCCACATATATGGCTATCCCAAAACAACATCACAAACATCAAGAGGGGAAACATCACACACTACCTCATTCTCTAAGGAATGGATGCAATAGGACAGGGGACACTGCTGGATGACACAAAGATCTCATCCCCGGTGAAGCCACCCGATGTTGTATGGCTGTGGGTATGGTGTTGTTGACAAACCCAACAGTTTGATGACCTCAACTTATATGAGGTTTTTCTGGTTGCCACTATCAACAATGAAATGTAATGGGGTCCAGTGGGGTTTGCGTAGATGATCTTTCTATTTTCAATATTTTCTAGATTAGATTCCAAATCAGGGCTCGACTCCTTGGCTTTGACCTCGACCACCAATGACTGTTTCGAGTGACATTCATCGATGTTGTGCTAGAGGATTTTGTGGAAGTTGCACCACTTCCCAGTGTCATTCTTCATATTTCATTTAACATTTTTTCCCTATGTCTTGGACTGGTTGTTGGGATGCTATTGGTCAGGGTCATCTTTACCATGCTTTGGTTGTTGCAGATTTGCAGACCCGAACTCTCATTTGTTTTGGTGCCTAAATTTCTTCTCGATTTTTACAACATATCGATAGGCAACTCCCAATGATGAGATGTTTTGGAGATATATTTCTGTTTGGATATGCCTATGAATAGCCCCACTGTATTTTAGAACTAGATTCCGCTCAGAGTATTTTATACCAAGCTTGGTGCGCAAGGTATGGAAAGTACTTGTGAAATCCAGCACTGTTTGACTCTTCTCTTGCGACAATGTGGTCCATCTCATATACTGGTCTTCATAGTTATCAACATGGTAGTATTGTTCCTTAACCACATCCAAAAAAAAAACCCAAGTGGGCTTGGTCCCATATATTCTAGATTCCTCTGTGGAACTTTTCTCCGAGTAAGTTTCCCACCAATGTTTGACATGGGGGAGAGCATTCAGGAGTGGGAAGGTGATTTTTCCCTGACGAAGAAATTGTGAACATAGAAATTACCTTCTAGAAGATTTAACCATTTTTCTAAGGCATCCGCATCTATCTGACCTTCAAATATGAGAATATCAAAATTAACTTGTACCTTGAACATAGAGGTTCCTCCAAAGTGGCCAGTTGATGAATATGCACCTGTTGCTATCAATAGGTGTTGAAGGATGTGGGAAAAATTCTCCATCATTTTGCATCCGCATCTATCTGACCTTCAAATATGAGAATATCAAAATTAACTTGTACCTTGAACATAGAGGTTCCTCCAAAGTGGCCAGTTGATGAATATGCACCTGTTGCTATCAATAGGTGTTGAAGGATGTGGGAAAAATTCTCCATCATTTTGTCCCTTTATCACGCGAGAGATTTCTCAAGAAACATGTTAATATAATCTTTTGCTCCACCATTTTTCTTTTCTTCTTCCATAGAGGATTTATTGGGTGTGTGAGAGAGACTGTCCTCAAGAGAGATAAGCTCGAGACCCAACTTTCTATACTTGGAACTCATCAGAGACATACACTAAATTTTTTTATCAAGAGAAACCTTCTCTGATACCACTAATCCATATTATTTTCAGAACAAAATGAAAGAAAAGATATTACAATGAAATACAAATAAAAATTTCCAGAAACAAAGAAATACAACAATACACGATTTCTATTAATGAAAGAAATGTATAGAGATTGTAAAAATACAGAGTGCAAGACTCGCTAGAATTGCGACAGCTTTATCTCTGAGAAGAGATGTGATGACTATGCTCATTCACAAGAAGAATATGAGTACAATGAGGCTGTAAAGGAATTTTTATGATAAACATGATTTCCAAAACCCTAGACATCCAAAAACCTAACCCTAGGAGATAAAGCACTAAAATTCATGTGGGCCTCGTTGGGGTAAGTTAGTACATCAACTTCTCGGGGTCACAACTTTTGTATACGATATCCATTTTAGGCATGTGATAGCCCGTTGGAAAGGTATTTTTGAGACATACACATTATGCCATCAAAATCTAACTAAAACTATAGTTTGATTGTGTCAAGCCAAGAAAAAACTGTTTAGGGCCCCAAAACGGCCTTGGAAGTACATACATATGTACTGACATGAAAATTTCCAAAATAATCCAGTTGGAATAGGTGGGAAACCACCAATATCCACCTGAATGTTGTGTAGGGATTCAGGACAACCCCATAAGTGAATTATTGGATATTACCTTGCAACACTATTTTGGTGGAACAATAGTCAGAACTACCTCTGGTATCCTGTAGAGATGACTTCCCAGAGTAATAATGACACTACGGGTTCGAGGCTCATAAACAACATGATGTTTCCACATATATGATTGGCCAAAAACAACATCACAGACATCAAGAGGGGAAACATCACACACTACCTCATCCTTGAAGGGATGGATTCCATAGGACAGGAGACACTTCTCACTGACACGAAGATCTCGTCTTTGGTGAAGCCACCCGATGTTGTATGGCTGTGGGTGTGGTGTTGTCGACAACCCCAACTGTTTTATGACCTTAGCTGAGATGAGGTTCTTATGTTTTCCTTTATAAAAAATGAAATGCAACGGGGTCCCTTTCACCCACATCTATGAATGGAAGATGTGCTCCCCCTCTTCAGGATTTACTGGTTTTTTTGGTTGAATTGTTGTAGTCATGATAATAGTAGTGGGTTCTACGTCGATTATATATCTATTTTCAATTTTTTCTGGATCATATTCCGAATCAAAATTCGACTCTTTGTCTTTGATATTGACCACCAATGACTGTTTCAATTGACATTCATTGGTGTTTTGCAAGGGGATTTTGTGGAAGTCACACCACTTCCCATTGTCATTCTTCATCTTTCCTTTACCCTTTTTTTCCTATGGCTTGGAGTGGTTGTCGGGAGGTTGTTGGTTAGGGATGTCTTTAGCATGCTTTAGTTGTTGTGGATTTGCAAACCCAAACTACCATTTTTTCTGGTGCCTAAATTTCTGATCGATTTTGAAAACATATAATTAGGTAGATCCTAATGATGAGATGTTTAGGAAATCCATTTCAGTTTGGATGTACCTATGCAGAGCCCGACGACATTTCAGAACTAGATTCCACTTAGAGTCTTTGATATCCAACTTGGTGCACAAGGTATGGAAAGTATTTGTGACCTTTGACACTGTTTGGATCTTCTCTTACCGCAGTGTGGTCCATCTCATGTACTGGTCTTTATAGTTATCAATAGGGTAGTATTGTTCCTTGACTGCATCCACAAAAAAATACCAAGTGGGATTGACCCCATATATTCTAGATTCCTCTGTGGAACTTTGCTCCTAGTAAGTTTCTCACCAAATTTTGACATGGGGGAGAGCCTTGAGGAGTGTGAAGGTGATCTTTTCCCTATCTGAAAAATTGTGAACAGAGAAATCACCTTCTAGCATATTTAACCATTTTTCTAAGGAATCCGCATCTATCTGACCTTCAAATATGAGAATATAAAAATGAACTTGTACCTTGAAGGGAGAGGTTCCTCCAAAGTAGCTTCTTGATGAAGATGCATGTGTTTCTATCGGTAGGCATTGAAAGATGTGGGAAAAATTCTCCATCATTTGTCCCTCTATAGCGCGAGAGATTGCTCAAGCAACAGGTTAATAGAAACTTATTCTCCATTGTTTTTATTTTCTTCTGCCATAGAGGGTTTGAGGGTTTCTTGGGCATGTGAGAGCAATTTTACTTAAGAGATACAAGCTCAAGACCCAACTTGCTATACTTGGACCTCGTCGGGGACATGCATTGAAAAAAATGATCAAGAGCAACCTGCTCTGATACCAATGATCTGTATTATTTTCAAAATGAAATGAAAGAATATATATTACAATGAAATACACATAACAATATCCATAAATAGAGAAATACAACAATATATGAGTTCTATTAATGAAATAAATGTACAGAGACCATAAAAATCCAGAGTGCAAGACTTGTTAAAATGGTGGCAACTTTATCTCTGAGAAGAGATGTGACGAATATGCTCATTCGTAAGAAGTAGATGAGTAAAATGAGGCTCTGAAGGATTTTTTATGATAAACATGAATGCCAAAATCCTAGACATCCAAAAAATTAACCCTAGGAGATGAAGCGTGAAAAGTTATGTGGGCCCCATTGGGGTAAGTTAGTACATCAACTTTCTAAGGTCGTAACATTTGAATATGATCTCCGTTTTAGGTGTGTGATAGCCCATTGGAAAGATATTTTCGAGAAATACACATTATTCCATTAAACTCTAACTACATATACAATTTTACTGTGGGAAGTCAAGAAAACACTTCTTAGGGCCCCAAAACGACCCTGGAAATATAGAAAGATGTATTGACATGAAAAATTTCAAAATAAGATAGTTTGAATAGGTGGGTAGACACCGATATCCACTTGGATGCTTTGTAAGACTTCAAGACAACCTCATAAGTGAAGAACCCACAATTACAAAGAAATGTCCCCATTACAAAGAAAAGTGCTGAGCTGAAAACTGTCAAGATGAGCTGGTTGGAATTTGGAACAGGTGGGTGGCCACCAATATCAACCTAGATAAAAAATGGGCCTTGGATTTTGTGGGACCAATAAATACTCATTTCCACGATAACTCCTACATCCCAACATGCATAGATTATTTCAAAAATTGGATGGAAGCCAAGGCACTCTTGACTGTGACATAGCAAGCAGTAACATGATTTCTTCATGAAGAAATGTCAACTAGGTTTGGGATACCTTGGGAAAAAGTTATTGATGGAGGGAATCAATTCAATTCAAGGAATCATTAAATACATGATGGAAATATATAAGATAAAAAATAGGGTTACTACACCATATCACCCACAGGCCAATGGACAAGTAAAAGGGGAAAACATAATTGTTGAGGTCATCATCACCAAGACTGTTAGACTAGATGTCAAGGACCGGTCTGACAAACTCCCTGAAGCTCCATAGGCCTATATAAAAACATGGAGGACTACTAATAGCTGCACCCCATATTAATTGGTGTATGGAAAGAGAGTACTATTGTCGATTGAAATAGATATCTAGACACTTAGAATAGTTGTACAACTTGGAATGGAATTATCTAAATCTTATAAGTAGAGACTCCTCCTAATCAATGAACTAGAAAAACTTCTCCTCACTACCAACTTTATCTATCCAATATCGGACAACCAATGGGTCTCCCCTCTCATCATTGTACCGAAGAAGAATTGTAAATGGAGGATTTGTGTGTATTATCGAGAACACAACAAGGAAACAAACAAGGGCCATTTTCTGCTTCCATTCATCGACCAATTCTTGGATACGTTGGGAGGAAATGAATACTTTTCTTTCTTTGATGGATTTAATGGGTACAACTAGATCTGAATCACACCTAAGGATGAAAACAAGACACCATTTACCTGTCCATGGGGGACATTTTCCTATCATGTTCTACCATTCAGGTTATGTAACACTCCCGCTACCTTTCAAAGAGATATAATTGGTATATTTTCTGATTTAATTCATGATTGCGTGGAAATTTATATCGATGGATTTATGAGATATAATGGCGAATTTGACGAGGCATTAGGAAATTTAGATTTTTTTTTTAATAAGGTGTAAGGAATCTAACGTTTCCCTCAGTAATGTGAATCTACCATTCAGGTTATGTAACACTCCCGCTACCTTTCAAAGAGATATAATTGGTATATTTTCTGATTTAATTCATGATTGCGTGGAAATTTATATCGATGGATTTATGAGATATAATGGCGAATTTGACGAGGCATTAGGAAATTTAGATTTTTTTTTTAATAAGGTGTAAGGAATCTAACGTTTCCCTCAGTAATGTGAAATGTGCAATGATTTTGACTGATGTCATTGTAATGGGGCACCGTATCTCAATTAAAGGCATCCAAGTGGATTTGAAAAAAACCAAGATAATAGTAAACTTGTCAACTTTGCGTTCGCAAATAGAGGTACAAATTTTCTTAGGACATGCTAGTTACTACAGTCACTTTATTGTAATTTTTTCAAAAATTGCTTGTCCATTGTTTGCTTTGATTAAAAAAAATTCTGAGTTTTTTTGGAGTGAACAATGCCAGTATGCATTTGAAGGACTGAAATCCAAGGTGTTTGAGGCTCCTATTTTGAGAGGGCCCAATTAGTCCCTCCCGTTTCATATCTCTACAGATGCATCATACACTACTGCCATAAGATACTTAATGAACAAACCTATTACTGATGGTAGGGTAACTTGGTGGTTATTGTTGTTATAGGAATATGATATAACCATATTGAACAAACCATGAAAGGATAATGTAGTGGCTAATTTTCTTTCAAGATACAAAAAATGAGAATGAGCCACCTATAGAAGATTCTTTCCCTGATGAGCACCTATTTGCGGTTTCTAAAAAATCTCCTTGGTTCACAGATAATGCTAATTATTTGGATGTAGGTAGACTTCCACATCATTTATTTCCAAAGGAATGACATAAGATCATTAGAAAAGTTGGAGATTCTCATGGATTGACGCCTGTCTCTTCTACACAGGATTAAATCTCATCATTAGGAGATGTGTGCGAGAAGACAAGATCTACGAGATCTTAAAAGCTTGCCACAATGGTACATTTGGGGGCCACTTTGAAGATAAGAGGACTAGGTACAAGGTACTTCATCAAGGTTACTATTGGCCCATTATCTTCAAGGATGCAAAGGAATATGTAAAGAGGTGCGATAGCTTCCAGCGCATGGAAGGATCAGTGCAATAAGACAAGATGCCATTACAACGACAATTGGTATTATAACCCTTGGATAAATTGATGTAGATTATTTTCGGAATGAAATGAAAGAAGATACATTACAATGAAATACTCATAAAATTTCTAGAAATAGATAAATACAACAATATATTATTTCTATTAATGAAATAAATGTACAAAGAATGTAAAAATACAGAGTGCAAGACTCACTAGAATGGTGGAAGCTTTATCTCCGAGTAGAGATGTGATAACTACGCTCATTCACAAAAAGAAGATGAGTACAATGAGGCTCCGAAGGCATTTTTATGATAAACATGAATTCCAAAACCCTATACATCCAAAAACCTAACCATAGGAGATGAAGCACCACAAGTTATGTGGACCCCGTTGGGGTAAGTTAGTACATCGACTTCCCAGGGTCGTAACTTTTGCATACGATCTCCGTTTTAGATGTGTTATAGCTCGTTGGAAAGGTATTTTCAAGAAATACACATTATGCCATCAAAATCTAACTCCATATACAATTTGACTATGGAAAGCCAAGGAAACTCTGTTTAGGGCCCCAAAATGGTCCTGGAAGTACAAAAAGATGCATTGACATGAAAACTTCCAAAATAATCAAGTGGGAATAGGTGGGAGGCCACCAATATCCACCTAGATGTTGTGTAGGGATTCAAGACATCTGTGGAAGTGCAGAACCCAAAATTACAAATAAATGTCCCCATTATATAGAAACGTGCTGAACTGAAAACTGTCAAGATGAGCTAGTTGGAATTTCAAACAGGTGGGTGGCCTCCAATATCCACTTGGATTAGTCCTTCCCCCTTAGGAAGCAATAATATCCATTCCATTGAGTTCCTGGGGAAGAGGGGAAATCATTTTCTGAATCTGAATCTTGGTGAGATGCATGTCTTGTTGGAGAAGTTGCGCTACTTAGTCCTTGGAAGGCTATCACGAACCTATTACTGGCGGGGTTGAATCTGTTCCACCAACCTTTTGTCTCTGAGCTTGACGGGGCATTTTGTAGGCACCATCGTAGGTGAAGAAACAATATCTTCTTTCTTTTTTGCAATGTAATCTTGCTGGATAGAAGGTGTTGAGGTTGCAGTGTTTGTAGTGGCCTATTGTGCATCCTTTGAACAAACCATGAAGATGATGAATTTTGCAGTATGAGAGATTACCTTGCGACACTGTTTTGGTGGAACAATAGTCAGAACTATCTCTGGTATCTTGTAGAGATGACCCCCTAGTGTAATAATGACACTACGGGGTCGAGACTCATAAAAAACATAATGTTTCCACATATATGGTTGGCCCAAAACACCATCACATACATCAAGAGGGGAAACATCACACACTACTATTGGATAACTGAGAGGGGGGTTGAATCAGTGATAGAGAAATTTAATCCTTTTTAACCATATAATCCAAGTCTTATATCAATGAAGCATTATCATACAAAAACTGTAGAGTAAATAAGAAATGAACAAATGAAAAAACATACACATACATAGTACATCATTTGTTTACGTGGAAACCCAAATCAGGAGAAAACCACATAATGCTTTTTCTTATATGTCTT
>CBVK0101970882.1:0-10695 GCA_900067695.1 Picea abies | reverse complement strand
ATGCCACTTTTATTTTTCATAAAATATTGAAATGCATGTACACTTTTGTGACTTTCTTTCTCACCTTATGTATATGTTTCACTTTTGTTTTTTCAATTTTTTTAATATTTTTATATTTTTTTATATGAATTTTTAAGTAAAAATGATATAATCTTTTTAAATAACTTTAACTTTATTTATTCTTGTTAATTTAAATTTATTCTCATGAACTTAAATGATGAAAAGATGTAATCTCTTTAAATAACTTTTAATCACATTCACTAATAATAAACTTTATGTTTTATATGAGATTTTAAAATATAATAATATATTTTCTTTTAACTTTTTGTTTATGCTTTGTTCTTATAACCTTTATTTTTATTTTTTCATGTATAGTATTAATACCTTGGTTTTTAACTTTCTTTTGAAAAATCGTAATATATATATATATATTTCACTTAAGCTTTATGTGAAACTTTAAAATATAATAATATATTTTCTTTTAACTTTTTTGTTTATGCTTTGTTCTTATAATCTTTATTTTTTATTTTTTCATGTATGGTATTAATACCTTGGTTTTTAATTTCTTTTTTAATCATAATATATAGTTTTCACTTTATCGTTTATCTCATTGAACAATTAATAGATCTTTATTTAACTTAGTAATGGAATTTAGGGTATAATTTCTATAAATTGAGAAGGGTGTAATTTATATAAATTAAGAACTATTTAATATATATCCTTAGTAATCCACTATAATTTATTTTTTTTACTTTTCTTTTAATATACATATTTTTTTCCTTTGTCATATAATATTCTCACTTCTTAATTAATTTCTTTGAGTCTTGTACCAATGGATGTGATCCTTCACGTTATGGATTTTTTTAAAATTAGTTTTATTGCATGAGGTTCACATACAGATATGTACGAATTTTTTAAAAATTAATTATATTGCATGATGAGGAACAATGTAGTGTACACACAAGGACCTAAAATAAAGTATATAGTGGATTCAAATTTTCATGCATGAAGTACGAAATCGTACGGAGTACAGGCGACAAAAATGTTGTACAGATGGTACGGTGATTGAGTAATGACTGGATCGACGGATAGTACGAATGGAGTGTAGTTGTGATTTATTTATACAGTAAGTTGTACGGCTATACCAATGTATGGACAATAATTAATAATCATTCAATGTTTAATTAAATCATAGAGAGTTTGCAGAAATAACAACTTTGTAGCATCGTAGTTTGTACGAATATGACAACAATAAATCGGATTGTACGGCTCCAAAATTCGGTGATTGTGCGGACTGATTTTATATTTTATTTTTATTTTTTTAAAACTCTGGTATAGGCAGCGAAATCACTTTTTTTTTTTAAGAATCAGAATGTCGAATAGCCAAAGGCTATTATGGTCATAAATCAGAGAAACTCTAAAAAATGGGGTTGGCCAAAATCTGATTTATACAAGATCTAATAAAGAGACTGGCCAAAGGCCGGGATCAGAAAAATGAAGCTCTGATACACCTATGGTGAACCTACTGATTCACTATGTAAACACCCAATATAAATAGAAAAGTACGCAATAATCCATTTAATGATAGTAAATATATTTAATAACAATTGTATAAGAATGAATAAGATGATATTACAATGAGGATGAGGGCTTCTATATATACCCACACAGGGGTGCCCTTTCATAAGAGACATGACCTTTCATATGCCATGTCTCTTCATAATTAATTATTAATCATTAGTTATTTATATTATTAATATTTACCTATTTATATGTATTTTTATCTTCATAACAAATGTATTTCGGCCATCAGTTTATCTTCTGACCTCACACATTAGGGGGCATCTATTATAGTCCAAAATACCTTATCTGTGAATATAAGACATTGACCCTTCCATTTACATACTTTGCCAAAATATTGTTGAGACTTCCTTTTAAAAGACCATTTTTTGGAAAGTATACGCACCCTGCTAAACTGATAGCCCACATACACACGTATGTTGCATGCTAGTTAGCCCATGTACACATGTGTGTTTCATGCTAGTTGGCCCATGTTTACCTCCAAAAATTGCAAAAAATATATAATTGCATGGAATTAGGCGGAGTTTACGAGCTATGGAGGATTTTCTAACCATTTTACCCCTTGTAGCCCATCCCCAAACCGAATAACCATTTTTGTTCTCAAATAAAAAGAGGTATTGGGGATTCATTTATGAACATGGGCAAGAGAATAAGAAAACTATGCCAAAATCTCTTCTCTTTCTTAGCCCACGATTTGCATCCCTTTCTTATTTTTATCCTTAGCCTTCCCTTCCAGTCTTTGTCCTTATGCAACCCTTCCTCCTTCCATTGGTGATATGTTGGTTGCGAGAAGCTAATTTGGGTTTGATGCACTTGAAGCCATGACAAAGGATCTTGGACTTGGTTCATGGAGCAGTTGCCAACAAAGGTTGTAATACTTTTTATCTTGAAATTGAATAAAAGAGTTCATCCTTGTTCTAAAACCCTATGTTTTCATGCTTTTGTTAATTTGCACATTTATATCTATGTATAAACTTTTGAAGTGATTAGTAGATATTGTGTATATTGTTGCATTGTATTCCTAACCTTTTACAGGTCATCTTTGGGAGGAGATCCGTGATCTTGAAGGGGGAAACAAATGAAAGCAGTATAAACCAACTGCAAGGACTAAAGGTGAACTCATTAACCCTCTTTCCTTTCTCTCTCGTCACATTGTTTAGATGGTTTTGGAGTATCTTAAGGGTAGAACAATATTTTAAGGTAGTTATCTCTTTGCCTTTACCTTAGACCCAGTATAGGGGGATTTTGCTCATAGCACCATCTCCTTGTAAACTTTTTTTCGACATTCCTACTGTCATATTTTGGATATTAGCTCGTTGATCCTTTGGGATTTTCATAATATTTCTTAAAAAAGTAACGTGGCAAAAAACTATTTTTATATTGATATATGAAACCTAAGTATAACAAAATTGGTATTAATAAAGAAACGGTTAGTAGTAATATATACATATTCTAGAAAATCATTTTTAGGAATATTACTTTTTGAATGATTCTTTTTTGTTGTTGTACATTTTTTATATTGCAAGCTTGATAGGTCTCATTGACCATTGCTCTGGAAATGCTTCATGTAGTTTAGATATAACCCAGTTCTTGGAATCATTGGATTGATTTATGTATTGTAAGTGGAAAGTGTGTCTATATGCGCGTTCCACTATATCCCTCATAGTTTCGTAAAAAAAATTCCCCCTTTCATTAACCTCTACCACCACTCTAGATGAGCTAAGGAATAGTTCATCATCATTTACATCTTCTATAAATTTTATTTTCTTAGGAAGACATTACATTCCTTCGTTGTTGGTCGTTGTAGAACATCAAACATATGTGAATTAATAGATTGTTTGAAACATGTTATCTAATATTTTTAAGTATATTAGTAATGAAAATTCAAAAAAGAACTCATATTGAATATAATTTTTTCATTCACCTCATTCTTTCTTTTGCAAATTTTCCATCACACTTTTACACTCTTTTGCACTTATATCACAAAGAATCTTATTGAGCTTTCTCATTTTATGGCTCTACACGACACACACTAACCAATACATATTAGTTAAACTTACATATAGTTCAAACATATTAATTTTGTATAGAATTTACAATATTAGTTAAACTTACATATAGTTCAAACATATTAATTTTGTATAGAATTTACAAAGAACTTATATTTTTAACATATTAATTTTGTATAGAATTTACAAAGAACTTATCTTTTTTGTCTTTTTGGATGTGTTATCATTGTGTCGATCCGAATTTTTGTTTCTTGAACTATTCTAACACATTTGTTTATCAATATATATCATGTACCATTCAATACAAAAGCTATTAAATATATTTTATAAATAAATCAAATAATCTTCTGCAAAAAAAGATTTCTCGTGTGATTTCATATTACAAAAGCATCGATGTATTCCATATATGAAACAAATCGATATCAAAAATTAGATTTTTTTAAAACTATAAATTACAACGGTGCGATATGTATCATTATCAGCATCGATCCAATAAAAAAAATGAAAAAAAAATACTATGAACAAATAAAATTACACATCGATGAACACATTTTTTAAATTATGTTGCAACATTATGAATGTGTTTTATCCGAAAGAGCACTAGTGCGTTAGATTCAATTAGGCGTACTCATTAACCAAAACAGTTTAAAAAAATACATGACAGTGTTGAGAGGGCTTGAATCCGATGCATCACATGTCAAACGCCTTTTATATGGAAACATAAACCCATTAATTCTAAAATACCTAAAATGAAAAGTTTTAATTATGAAGAGATAGAGGGAGTTAAACCCTAAGGTGGAATTTTGCAGTCACATAAGCAAGAAGAAGCAAGGGTTTATGGTAAGTATGGTTTTTTTTCTTCTGAATTTTAATTAAATCTAAATAGAGATACAAATTGTAAAAAAATTATTATTAAAATCAACAGTAAAATTTAAAATTTTTACTATGCATGGTTTTGAGTGAATCACAAAACCCTTCAAATTATGATCTTCTGAATAAGTCTCATGTTAAATTCCACCAACCGAACAAAAGAGTAAGGGGATAAATTCCACTAGAGAGGGAAAGGGGGCTAAGAGTCTAGGAAAAGGGCTAAGCCTTGGGGGATTAAGACAAGAGAATATTTTAATAATATTTTATAAAATCCTAATTTATGGATAAATATACATTATGTTATCATAAGTTCCCAAGAAGAGGAAACGAATTACCAAGTGGGTTTAAAAGGGGTTGCATTTGGTGACAAGTGGCATAGGATAAACATGTAATTATAATGGAAAAACTTCAAACATTTTTCCACCACTCATTCAATCATTCTCTCCAACAATTTTGAGGGGGGCTAACCAACATGTTCACGAGGGTGGAGAGGATCACTCTTTCCTGCTACCATTCGTACACTATTTCCATCACCATATATGCAGTGATGAAGCCTTGGGGGTGGGTTTTGTTGATAATTAAGATAAAGAGGAGAGATGGCAGGCCTGTGTGCTGCTGAAGTGGTGGGTTTTCAGGCTCGTATGTTGTTGAAGAAGCGGATTATCAAGCCCATATGTTGTTGAAGAGGTGGGTTTTCAGGCCCATAAGCATTATCTCTAGGTGAGAGAATCATTGAGAGTGTGTACACTTCTCCTTGGGTTTCCTTGGGGAAGGTTGGATCTCTCGAGGGAGAAGTGTGGGGAATGTGTTTCCCGGTGTAAGGCTTGGTGGGTACCTGGATACCTTTGAGGGAAACTAGAACTCATGGAGCCATAGTGATCTGAGACTTCTTATTCAGCATGTGCTAGAGCCCTAGAAGGGTAGTGGTGACACCAAGGGCACACTACCTTAGGTTGTGTAGGATGTTGGGGAATAAGAGACTGTAGGTTGGATTATTGTTGAGTTTTGGTACCTTGGACTCGGCCATGTTCGTACTAGTTGTGGACCACATCTCATTAAGAATTATTTTTCCCAAGTGGAGTTTATGGTTGTGGACCACATCTCATTAAGAATTATTTTTCCCAAGTGGAGTTTATGCCCATCTCAGAGGTGACATGTTGTCGTGTTATAAGTAGCAGAGTTTAAGGCTATAAGGAAATTTGGAGCTCTGCACAGAGTTCGTGATATTCCATAAAAGATAAGTTTTTTATCTGATTGTTTTACTCAATTACTGTGTGTATAATTATGTATTCGAGTTATGGGTAATTGTTAATATATTTATGCTTACATATATCTTTTGTTAGAAATGCACAAAAGTTGTAGTTATGTGATTTTTATCATGGATTTTCACCGTTGTAATTATCCTTGAATATGTGTTGCTTGAATTGTTCAGAAATGGTAATTATATGTTACAGATAGTAGTAATTTCTTTTGTAACTATACTTGTGTGTATATGTTGCTAGAATTGCATGGAACTATACATTCTATATGCACACAGAGTTTATGCAAATATTTATGTTTTTTTTCCAAGGGTATTAACTATGGTAATGATAATTGGGTATATATTGTTGATATTCTATATATATATGTTCATATGAAGAGTTGTTATATCCAATTCAATGGTATTGGAGTTAGAATTCGGTATGATATAACCAACTAGGGTCTAGAAATTCCCTTGTCCACGTATGGAAAATTCACACAAAGTGAATCTTTATTCATGTGGTGATGTGAAGGATCTTAGCCAATAGAGAAGGATCAAACATAATCCTAAAGGATTGTTAAGCCTTGGAAATTTCTTAAGGAAGATCCAAATTTGGCTAAGTCTTGAAACGGATTATTGAAACTATGCATTTATGTGTCTTTTACCAGAAAGAATCATAACCATCGATTAATTTGATTGAGATGGATGTCGGTGGCCTCCCTACCTATTCCAACATGCTCATTTTGACAATTTTCCAGTTTGGGAGTATTTTACTAGCTTTCGAGTCACTAACTTATGGGGTCATTTTGAGGCCCTAAAAAACGTTTTTAGGTCTCACCACAGTCAAGCTAAAGATGGAGACACAGTATGAAGGAAACATGTGTATTCCTTGGATAGACCTTTCCAATGGGCTATCGTGTGCCTAAAATGGAGATCGTATGCAAAATTTACGACCTCGGAAAGTTTATGTATTCACTTAACCCAACGACCCTCACATGACTTTTGGTGCTTCATCTCCTAGGGTTAATCTTTTAGATGTCTAGGGTTTTGGGAATTCCCATTTATTGTTAAAAGTCATTCATGTCCTCATTGTAATCATCTTCTTGCGAATGAGCACAACCATCACATCTCTTCTCACAGATAAGTCGTCACCATTCTAGCAAGCTTGTTTTCTGCTGCATTTAAGAGTTTCATCTTATTTCCTTATTGAATAGAAACCAATTTTACTATATCTTTGTTATTTTTTGTTAAATGTATTTTAATAATTTGTATTCATTTTTTTCTTCTCATAAACTACGGATCATCAGTATAGAGAAATAATCTTGTTTAGTGGTCAAGATCCCTCACATATGAGAGGCTTCAAAGCGTTCACATCGTTAAGAGTCATTGGATATGTTAGATAATTCTCAGAGAGATTGAGATGGTTGATCGTAGAGGCTCCATCAGAGTATTCCATGGTTAGGCCAAGATGAGACTCCAAATCGACCAGAGTCATCGATCCATCGAAGAATAATTTGGAGTTATCGTGACCGTCCATTGCAGTGAGTTCTACAGAGCAGTTTGGTCCACTGAAATGAAAATACTCCGAAGGGAAGAAGATAAATCCCAACCTTCAATTGGAGAACAACTAAGATGTAATCTCAGCCATTGATCGGCATAGAAATACTTATATGTGATAGAGAGTAAGGGTGATGGCACATTGTTGTAAAAATCCTACGTGTATGAGGAAGACACGTGGAAATCTCTAATTGCTTGAGGTAATAGTGGGTGGATCATGTCGAGTGAAAGCCCTTGGAAAGGTTCTTTAATTATGGTCATTGGTCGGAGTTGGAATCATAATATCCTGACCGTTGGTTGAAGCTCGTAGCCATCGAAGCATTTCGAGGAAAGGATGTTGGAGAACTCTCATGGGAAGACTTCGAGGAGTAATCATGATCATCCTTTAGATTCCATCTAAAAGTAATCCTAACCATTGATATTGACGGATCTCGTTTAGATGAGGCTAGGAGGAAGGTGACATCACAATGACAAGGATGACATCACCCACCCATTACGCACAGGATAAGTGTCAGCACTGGAGGGATGTGCTAGTGATCGGAGATGACATGTATGCCATGTAATTCCACATGTCAGGTGGCTATTGTACCACGTGGAAATGTGCTATGGAACTTTGAGGGGGTGAAAAGTAATGTGGCCTCAGTACCAAGTGTGAGGCCAAGTGGCAGAGTTGGGTAGGACCACATGTCCTTGGCTACCACATAGGTCTCCACTTAAGCAGGCTAAAGGGGAGTGTTCTCAAGATGATGACAGGTGCTAGGATGTCTAGATAAGAACAAGTGATAACTCATAATTCGTAGACCGTTTCAGTGTTATTCCTCGAGACAGGTAGCTAAATCTTAGCCTTCAAATCTATAGGTGATAGATCTCAACAATCTGTTAGAGGAGGCTAGTTGGAGTGGGATGAGATTCTAGAGGAGGAAGTACTTTAAGGATTGATCACAGTCGTCGATCGAAGGGTGGAAACGATGCACGATAGTCGTCGATCTGTCATGGGATCCACTTGCTTGAATACATAGATGTTTGGAGAGGTTGTTAACCCGCATGCAATTTAGAACTGTGACAAAATCATAGCCATAGATTATCGAATCATCGGGACCGTCCAATCTGTCGAAGGTGGTTTTCGTCGAACTCAATCATCGAAGTGTGTAGAGTAGTCTCGAGTGGAAGCACTCCAATGGGAGGGTTCAAATAGAAACAAGAGATGTTTCTTGGAATACTGACAAGGTGTGGGTATGAGGAATGACGTGGTAGATTCCACGTCTGTGTCATGTGGGATGATGCCATGTGGCAATGTGAAAGAATTATTGTTGAAGAGACTAAAAACTTTGGAAGGTTGTAACTTTTGATGTAAAGCTCGGAATTGAGCATGGTTACAGTCGTTGAAAATATTTTGACGAGCAAAATTAATCTACAAGGTTTAATTGGAAATATGAACTAGTTGGGAAAAAGTGAAATTTTGACACCCCATCCCTTAGAAGGCACTTATAGGGTCAAGTATGTTACATTAGATGATTTCAAAGATGCCATGAAAAGAGAGTTTGAAATGAGAGACCTTGGTCTCAAGAATACTTTTTGGGAATTGAAATTAAGAAATTTACTCAAGGCATTTTCATATGTCAACAAAAGTATGTTATAGATATATTAAAGAGGTTCTATGATGGACAAATGAAATCCAACATAAACACTTATTGCAGCAAGAATAAGATGGACTAGCAATTGATTCAACAATGTATTAGAGGCTTGTATACAACCTCATGTACCTTACTGCAACTAGACTTGATGTTATGTATGTTGTTAGTTTCATTTCCAAATTTATGGAGTCTCACAAGGACTCTCATTGGAAAGTTGGAAAAAAAAATTAAGGTATATTGCATTACAATTTATTATGGATTATGGAACACAACTTTTGAAGACAACACACTTACATGATAGTTACTTTGGTGGTAGCATTAATGATAAGAAAATCACCTAAGGATATGCTTTTTATTTTGGCACAAATTTGATCTGCTTCTAAGAAGCAACCTCTTGTTTCAATATCTTTCTGCAGAAGAAAAACATGTAGTAGCTACTACAACATCATGCCATGCAATATGGATAAGAAGACTCTTGAAAGATCTTGCACATGTGAAGAAGGAGCCAACTTCTATTTTCTGTGAAACTAGTTCATCAATTACATTTTCCAAAAATCACCTCTTTCACCAAAAAAACAAACACATTGACACTCGCTATCACTTCATTCCCGACCTTGTTAACAATGGTGACATTTCTCTTCAATTTTGTGAATCTAGATATCAACTAGCAATATCTTCACCAAACCATTGGAAGAATTGTTTTTGAGATAGCACTTAGGCATGGTTAGTGCTCAAGAATGCAACATTTGAGATTAAGGGGGAGTGTTATAGCATATAATCTCATTTGTTGACATAGTATGCATAGATTAGTTAGTTAGGTGATTAGTTGATTTGATCAAAGTTTTTTAACGAGTTGTTAGTTTTGACCATATCAAACCTGTATTTAATAATGAGAAGGACAATCAATTTTCCTCTGTTTTTAAGACAACACACTTACATGATAGTGACTTTGTTGGTAGCATTGATGATAGGAAAAACACCTAAGGATATGCTTTTTATTTTGGCACAAATTTTATCTCATGGGCTTCTAAGAAGCAACCCATTGTTTCAATATCTTCTACAGAAACATAATATGTAGCAACTACTACTTGAAAGATCTTGCACATGTGGAAAAGGAGTCAATTTCTGAAAATAGTTTATCAATTACATTGTCCAAAAACAAGCTATTTCACCGAAAAAGCAAACACATTGAAACCACCTATTTCACCGAAAAAGCAAACACATTGACACTCGCTATCACTTCATTCGTGAGGTTGTCAACAATGGTGACATTTCTCTTCAATTTTGTGGATCTAGATATCAACTACCATTGAAAAAATTGTTTTTGAGTTTCACATAGCACTTAGGCATGGTTGGTGCTCAAGAATGTAACATTTGAGATTAAGAGAAAATGTTATAGCATATAATCTCCTGTGAGTATGCATAGATTAGTTAGTTGAGTAATTAGTTGATTTGATCAAAATTATTAACCAATTGTTAGTTTACCATATCAAACCTGGATTTAATAATGAGAAGACGATAAATTTTCCTATGTTTTTCCTCATATTTGTCTCTGCTTATCAAATTAAATATACATCTCTCGTCATCTACCCACTCCTCTTCCTCTAGATAATTCGGTTCCTATCTCATAGGAATGAATGTACCGTTGCTATTCTCATGATGAAGTTTACAGCCTAATAGCATTTAGCGTTAAAGTAATCACAGGGGTGCTTTGCCCAATGGCTTGGTCTTTGGGTTGACGATCCATAGGTTTGGAGTTCTATTACTTTATTCCTTGATCGAGACGTTAAGGAACCATACCCAC
>CBVK0101970863.1:0-15488 GCA_900067695.1 Picea abies | reverse complement strand
TCAAACATTAGTTAAGAGAATAGAGTAAGGAGGGTTGCATTTGATTTTAAAATTATAAACTATGAAGCATTTTGGAATTTACTCAATTTTATTCCAACTCTAACTAGGGATGCTACAAGCTTAAACTTCACAAGCATATAGAATAACCAAGATTGTCTCAATTCCAAAACAAATTTTCTACAATTGTTCTCAAGACTACAATAAACCTTTCAACCACTAATGGTTCTATACTCAACATTATGGTTCCAATCCAAATGGTAATTCAATTCAATACTTAAATTCTTGTAAGATGGATAGTTTATTTTCCTACATTTGATTATCAAAATCTTTATTTCATTGATATTAATGGTAGAGATTTGAGGTACTGGTGACCATCATCAATATTTTTTCAAGGGAACAATAGAAGAATGAATACATTGAGTCCTACCATGTTACCACTGATGCATTTCATTTTGGTTGTAGTTCAAGCTATAGTTTGATGTAGAAGTCTCTCCTCATAATACTCATCTAAACCTTTAATATACGTAGCATTGTTCACAAAATTTATTCTTGTGTAATTGGATACACACCTTTGAAAGAGGAGACGAGGGTTAAAACCCCTTCTAATTTTTTTCATTTATTAGTAGCATCATACAAGTATAACCTTTTAGTTTGAGATTCATTGAATTCTTTTGCTTAGATAGTATAAACTTTTAGTTTGAGATTCATTGAATTCTTTTGCATAGATAGCATAAATCATCATAATATAAAACAAGTTTCATATTTACTCACATTTTTGCTCAATTAGTCGTAAAATTCATCATCAACCATATTTTGCCCCTTTTACAAAAATGCATAAGTGAAACTATATTTTGCAAGAGGTAAATTAAAATAGTAGAGTTTTGCTTAAATGCCTTCAATGTTGTAGTTCAAGTTAGAAGGTAGTTTATGATTCAAATTAGTTATAGTTTAATGTAGAAGTCTCTCATAATATTCATAGAAAAATTTCATCTACATTTACATTGAATCACATTAATTATGGAAGTAAGGTCTTCTATTCTTGTCGAACTTTGAAATATTCACTAAATTTGTTTTAGTTATGTAATTGGATGCACACCTTATTTTGAAGGAGGAGATGTGGGTAAAAATCCTTCCTATAATTTCTTAGTTATTAGTAACATCATATAACTATAGTTTTTTAGTTTCAAATTAACCTAATTTATTTTGGATAGGCAACACAAATCACCTTGACATCTTATATTGTAAATCATGCTTCAATTGTAGTCACTTTTTTGGTCAAATAAATTTCCATATATAACATTTGTCACTATAGTTATTTTTAGCATTTCACCCTACTAAACTAGGGGTGGAAGTGTAACACACTTGAACCCCTAAAATTACTTATGTTGATGCGATGTCAAATTTCCTCTTTCTCTTAAACTAAGAACTATCCTCAGTAACCTTATTTATTGTGGCGTAAGAGCAGGGACCCAAATATTCTCAATTGGATGGTTGGATTTCACTTTACATAAGTAGATCAATGATAAACAATGAATCAAACTATCTACTCATCGAAAAAGAAAGTTATGCAACTCACATTTCCATCCCGATGGCACCTCTTGGATGGACCATTATGATATATCCAATGGTCCTAGGGGTCAGGAAACTATGGTTCTAATATCATTAGAACCTCTATCTACTCGACTACTATCTCCCCTCTCATCACTTATTCATCACGTGAACAAGTGGGGCCCTCGACAAATCTACGACAAAGATTACATTGGATGCCCATCTCGTACATCAACAATTCATATCCACTAAGAGTTCTTTGCCATCAGAATGCAATCATTATGAGTGATCACATATTGTTCTTATCAACACTCTTTGACGCACTACCCCGATGGATTCAATAATCAACATTCACCCTGACTAATAGTCTAGGTTTAATCAGGCTCCATAAATGTACGATAGTTAACCAACGCCTCTCTTCCTCTAAGTATTCTTTGTCAGATTGGGTCATTCTAGATCAAACGACCAAGTATCCATCAACATCTCTTCCTATAGATCTATGGTCCTTGAGTCCTCGAATTCTTTTGCCATCATAGATCCTTCCTATGGCCCCTTTCTGAACTTCCTCAACCGTCCACCTTCCGATAGACTTGCTAGTGAACAATATCAAACACATATGACCCAAATCTCATCCATTTACCCTCTGATAGATCAAAAACTTAGGATTACTTAGATTCCTCCCATCAGAGTCCCATTACGACTTCACAACTTCGACACCCCGATGACCTCGTCTTCTGACCTGTTATCCCCGCTTTTTAGAGATAACTAGGAGATCATGTCTCGAGGACCACAGGTCCTAGACATGGAGTACTGAGAGTAGGATTGAACTGAGCATAGCCCTGGAGGGCCCATCCTTTTATTCTTCCATTAGCTTTGTCTTGTCAGCAGCAGCAGCATCCATCACCATCGACTTGGTCCTATATCAAAGAAGGTTCTTACTTCATGAGGTAATTGGTCCAGGTATCATGGTATGTGTCACTTTTGATCATTAAAACCTTTAAATATATGCATTTGATTCGTTTTATCTCTAACAACTTCTTGGATCTTACATTTTCCCACTTTACCATGCTTGGTGGAATTGACAGGGTGCCCTAGCAAGCCTATGCCCATAGGTTTTGGTTTTCCACTGGGGAATTTCTTAAAAGCCATTGTATGCTCCCATCATAGAACCATTGTTTCATATTATCTCCCACTCATTTATCCCATTCCTGTTGTCTGGGCATTGGGTTGACCTATTTGTAGGATTGCGACTTATCTCATGGGAAGAAGGAAAAGCAGTTGGTAAAAGACAAAAGCCTAAAAATGAAAACTAGAGATGCTTCACCCAGGGATCCCCAAGAAGTCAATAAAAGGACTCTCAGCAAGAAACAAGAGGGACACGGAAAATAACAAACAAGACCTACTCAGAGGATAGGGGGTCTCATCACGAGCCAACCTATTAGGTTCATGGGTACCTAACAGTATAACATTGGCACCATCTAGTTACCATGCCATGGAAATGACCTTTCGTTGCATGGCCAAGTGAAAGGGGGTCTCATCACAAGCTAACATTCTCATCTCAGTGAAAGTACTTGTGGGTAACACTGTCATCACTGGTCACCATGCAAAGGTAGTGTTCTCTAGTTAGCCCTTGAATAAAAAGAAAAAGAAGAAGAAAAAGAAAAAGAATAAAGCAAGAAAAAGAATAAAGGCAAGAATGGGCTTGGAAAAAGTGCATCCATGAAAGGTACAGCTCACCTTCTACAAAGGCACCCATAGATAACATTATGCATCCTTGGCCCTCACTGCACCCACATATCTAGACATCCCCTAGCCACATCACCTCACTTACATGGCTTGGATGAAATCTTCCTGGAAACTTTCCTTTTCTTGTGGATACTAGCCCAATAGGGTGTCTTGTCTTTTTCTCCAATCTTGTATTAGATGTTTTTGTAATGTCTTTGAGCTATTGACTGATGTATTAGGTTTTTTATGCATATGTCTAATAATATTGATGATGAGATGTGATTAACATTGCTATGATCCCAGGGAATGATGAGCCCATGGAGGGCATAGCTTTTGATGTGCAGGACCATTCCCGATGGACAAGTACCATTTGGACTGGTACACATGGGGAGATGACCAGTTCGGACCTCCATGGGGTTGAAGAGCCCACCAGATGGATGTTGAGACCCCATGAGGGGGTAGAGACAGGATGGAAATGGATCAGGGATTTTCCACTGAAGAGGAAGAGGACGTTCCATCAGAGTCACTCCAGTAGGACTAGACCTGGGGGGAATGACCCCTTTTCAGTGAAACGCCAACCTTGCAAGGCTTGGGACGTCTACAGCTTCACCATGACGTAATCCAACTTCATGGACGCTTTTGAACGCAAACTGGGCAACAATGCCATGTGTGGCATGTTGGAGAGGCCCCTAGGGGGCTCACGTTTTGCTCCTTAGTGTCTCATTTTCCCTATAAAGGGCCATCCCCTCCCCTGAAGGGGATTTTAATCTCATTTTTACTTGTTTAGAATATGATTTTGACATTATGGCCTTGTCGGCCTTTTTATGACCTAAAAGGTAAAATTAGGTCATTGATACACTATGTATTGAGGGTTTTCACTCTCATTTTTATCAATGATCACTCACTCAATAGTGAGGTATGATTTTTAGTGCCCTATTTAGGTTTTTTGTCTGAACTAGTGATGTGCACTTGTTGAAGGAAGAGATTTTTTGGCATTTATGGTGTTTTTCTTGAAGGAAGGTGTTACAACTCGGGTTTGCATGGTTATTTCTTCATGAATTGTAAGTGTTTTTTCTGCAAAACTTCTTATTGAATGGTTGTAGTTTAAATTTCTTAAAGATTTCTTATAAATTTTCTGAATCAAAACCCTAGGTGACAAGCACACAAGTAGGTCCTTGTCTCATGTCCCTTGATAGAAAAACCTACAACCATTGAAAGAGAGGAAGAGAGCCTAGTCGTAGCTACACTCCTTGTTTCTCTTTCCCCTATGCTAGCCGTACCTTTTAGAATCCAAGAGAAGGAAGATGTACTAGGCCTAAGTTATCTACACCTAGGGTCATTTTTCCTTTAGGGTTTGAAGAAAGAGCCTTGTCGCAGCAACACTCTCCCTCTTTAAGCCTTCTCGTCTTGATTTTGTGATTAATCTGAGCTAGTCATTTTCCAGGAAGGAGGAGAGAGCATGAGGCCTTGCTTTTGCAACACCGGAGTGAGCCTCTCTCCCCTAGGGTTCTGTCTTTGAGGCCCTTCTTTAGCAACACCTTGAAACATTTCCCTCTAGTCCTTTGAAATCTCGTCTCCTTCAACCTGTGTGTCCTTCATGATTGACTCCATTTAACCCTAAGTCATTGATCTCAGACCTCCAACATTGAATTAGAATTGGATCTAAACACTCTCAAACTCTTTTGAATTGAAACAATAACTACACTAACCCTAACCTACTAACCCTAAGTTGTTGACATCATCATTGGATATTTCATCTTTATTGCAGCAACGTTTGGTCTTTTGAGTAATTAAATGGTAGTTGAAGGAATTAATTGAGTTAAGAAGTTATTTTTCATATTGATTGTTGTATCATTCTAGTATTTATTACTAAAGTGACATTACTGCTATTTCTATTTTGTAAACATTGACTTCGTCAACATTTACTTTCAAATTGCTCATATTGAATATCAGATAGTCACTGATTTATATGAAGTACTAACCAAGATTGCACGTATCAGTTTCCTTGTTGTATTGTCTCAAGCATGTGCTTTTCTTTTCTTTGGTTATACTCTATTATTGGTTGTTTATTCGGGACTATCTGATCGACGGTAATCTGTGAAGGGGAAATTTGTCTTGTATTGTTATCCTTTTCCCTTTCAAAACCCCAGGTTACCGGGGACATCTCCCCTAGGCCTAGCCTCCCTAAATATAAAGAACCTCCCCATTGTGGTGACATTGGGTGGGGAAGGTTCCTGTTTTGCTAGTTTGACCTACTATTGTTTAGCCTTTCTTGTGTCTACAAACTGCACCATAACATTTTGGTGTCATTGCTGGGGACACTAAGTCAATTATCCTTAGACGACACTTTTCAGTAAGCCTTGCCTCTAGATGCCTTATCTTACAAGCTTACCTAGAAACTCCTCTAGGGTGTTTTCCCTTATCTTTTGATAGTTTCAAGAAAATTATCTAGTGACTCCATTGATGACGAAGCCAAGGATGACTTCACAATGGCATCCTGGGAACTACAAACCTTTAAACATGGGAAAAATCCAAGGATACCCGCGACAAATACCCCCGATAGAAGAAATATGGCTCCCTAAATTCACTGGTAGCGATGGGGAAAGAGCTGACTTTCACGTGAATTATTTTTATTCTTATTTTTTACTCCATCCTATCGATGATGATGTCGAAGCTGTAGTGATGAAAATTTTTCCCACCACTCTTCACAGGAATGCTAAAAGATGGTATGATGATCTTCCTGATGATAGCATCACCTCCATGAACCAGCTAGAAGAAGTATTCCTTAAATAATGTGGCATAAGATTGGGAGACATCTCAGTACTGCTAAAAAGATTTGAGCATATAAAACAAGTTGAGAATGAAACCCTATTTGACTTCTAGAGTAGGTTTGAGGGCATTCTATGTTAGATTCCTAGCAGCCATTGTCTTGAAGGCAAGTATATTGTCCATATCTATACCCATGTGATCCTGGTACACATAGGCTTGCCCCTCAGTAAAAAGGGACCAAGGATGCTCGATGAAGGTTACAACATGGCTATAGGAATTGAACAAAACATCTCCTTATCTAGAATAAAAGACCTCTTCACCTCAAGTAATCCTAGTATGGAAAGTTTGTTTTCCCATGAAAACTTCGTTGATGATTTCCAAGAAGAAGGGGAACAAACCATCATTCAACAAGGGATTTTTGAAGACATGGATGAGGAGATGGAACCCAAGCAAAATGATGAAGTATCAACCTATGTCCCTCCCTCTGATGAAGCAATCCAAGAGCTTGTTTCCCCTGTGCGACAAAAGGATGATGAGGTTAGTTGCTTTCCTTTCCAATATTCCAATGAAACCTTGTTCCATGTTTCAGAAAATGAAGGAGAAATGGAAGCCTTGAACAAAATGAATATTTCTTGTTGTACAGTCAAAGACAAAGAAGCAGTCCATGAGGATGAAAAAATAACGCATGTTGAAAACACCAAAGTCCTAAAATCTCCTGCACAAGAAGAAACAATAAGTTTCCCTCCTCCCCAAGATTTTGATGCTTCTCTACTTTATGATGGGGGAGATAAGGAGGGAATAAATGTGTCCTTGAATTTTTGAAAACCCCCATGTTATGACACAAATAGTGACATAGTTGATAACATTGATGAGTTCATACGTGTTGGGAGACGTTGGTGGGATATAGTTGGTTATGACAAGGATCCCATCTTTGACATTGAGAATCATTTCCAAGTGTTGCCTTTAGAATTGTCACAGCAGATTACTCTTGATCAGTGGCAACAAGGAAATGAGATTTTTACCCGTATTCTTCAAACACCCAAGGATGACCTAGTACCTTGTTTTCATGATGATTTTCAGTCTTACCTTGAGGGTTTTGATGAGTACCCCTCTGAGCACTTGGATTCTCTCCATGAAGATGATTATAAACCACCACCGTGCTCAGGTCTTGATAAAAGTAAGGACCTTCTTGGCTTAAAGGAGGATCCCTGTGACGACTTTCCCCAGCCACCTTTGATTACTTCACCTTCTTATGTTTCTATAGGTATGGTTGGGAAGTATGTTTTTTATTTTGAGATTCCTCTGGGGAAAACCCTAGAGTCCAAGGGTTGGTTGAATATTACAAGATTAAGTTTATCATATCAGTTTTTCAAATTTCCCTTGATAATTTCCTAGTCATCTGATACATCCCTATCAATCCCTTCCCAGGCTTCAAAGTGTGAGAATGTCCTAGGTAGCCAGTGTGCAGACCTTTTTAGTCAATGTTCTAAACCTTGGGCTTTTCATGACCCTCTCCTAGAGTGGATTGAGAACTTTCATCAGAGATTGACGTGGAATGATTTTATCCCTCCCACCCGCCTCCATGAGTTAGACTTTGAGATTTCCGATGATATGATATATATTCTAACTCATGACATTTTTGTGCTTGATTTATCACTATTTTGGTTTATGATGAAGCACAAAGGTAGGTATCATGGGACATTGTTGGATTGGCTACAATGGTTGTTTGACTACATTGAACATCCAGCCAACAGGTGAGTAAAGGTAGGTACTTTCCTTTACATTCGCATATTGATTGTTTTACTTTAGTATATACGGCATTACCGCCCCATTTTTTTTAATGATGCCCCTATCGAGATTGAGAAGGTCTGCAAGTTATGCCAGAGATGATGAGGTTCTCATGTGCTCTACGGTGAGCATGTGTCCCGGAGTTGGAGCCATATGTTATCCCCTCTTTTTAGGGATCACTAGGAGATCATGTATTGAGGCCCATAGGTCATAGACATGGAGTACCGAGAGCAGGATTGACCTGAGCATGGCCCTAGAGGACCCATCCTTTTCTTCTTCCATCAGCTTTGTCTTGTCAACACCAACAAAATCCATCGCCATCGGCTTGGTCCTATATCAAAGAAGGTTCTTGCTCCATGAGGTAATTGGTCCAGGTATCATGGTATGTGTCACTTTTGATCATTAAAACCTTTAAATATATGCATATGATTCCTTTTATCTCTAACAAATTCTTGGATCTTACATTTTCCCACTTGACCATGCTTAGGGGAATTGACACAGTGCCCTAAAAATCCTATGCCCGTAGGTTTTGGTTTGCCACTGGGGAATTTCTTAAAATCCATCATCCGCTCCCATCACAACACCATTGTTTCATCTTATCTCCCTCTCATTTATCCCATTCCCCTTGTTTGGGCATTGGGTTGACCTATTTGTAGGATTGCACCTTATCTTGTGGGAAGAAGGGGCTAAAGGCCCAGAAGGTAAAAGCAACTGGTAAAAGACAAAAGCCTAAAAATGAAACCTCAAGACGCTTCGCCCAGGGATCACCGAGAAGGAAATAAAAGGCCTCTCAATAGGAAAGAAGAGGGACCCAAAAAATAACAAACAAGACCTAGTTAGAGGATAGGGAGTCTCATCATAAGCCAACCTATTAGGTTCATGGGTACCTAAAAGTATGACTTTTCCACCATCTGGTTACCACGCCAGGGCAGTGACCTTTGGTTGCATGGCTAAGGGAAAGGAGGTCTCATCACGAGCTAGCCTTTTTATCTTTGTGAAAGTACTTGTGGGTAACACTATCAACTCCGGTCACCATGCCAAGGTAGTGTCCTCTGGTTATCCCTTGAATAAAAAGAAAAAGAAGAAGAAAAAGAAAAAGAATAAAGCAAGAAAAGGAATAAAGGCAAGAACAGGATTCGAAAAAGTGCATCCATGATAGGTATAGCTCGCCTTCTACAAAGGCACCCACAGATAACATTATGCATCCTTGGCCCTCACTGCACCCACATGTCTGGACATCCACCCACATGTCTGGACATCCCCTAGCCACATCACCTCACTTACATGGCTTCGATGAAATCTTACTGAAAACTTTCCTTTTCTTGTGGATACTAGCCCAATAGGACATCTTGTCTTTTTCTCCAGTCTTGTATTGCAGGTTTTTGTAATGTCTTTGAGCTATTGACTGATGTATTAGGGTTTTTATGCATATGTTTAATAATATTGATGATTAAATGTGATTAAAATTGCTATGATCCCAGTGACTAATGAGCCCATGGAGGGCGTAGCTTTTGATGTGCAGGACCATACTGGATGGACAGGTACCATTTGGACCGGTACACATGGGGGGATGACCAGTTCAGACCTCCATGGGCCTGAAGACCCCACCATATGGATGTTGAGACCCCATCAGGGGGTAGAGACAGGATGGAGATGGATCACGAATTTTGCACCGAAAAGGAAGAGGACGTTCCATCAGAGGCACTCTGACAAGACTAGACCTGGGGGGAATGACGGCTTTTCAATGTAATGGCAACCTTAGAATGCTTGGGATGTCTCCAGCTTCACCATGACATCATCCAGCTTCATGGATGCTTTTGGAGGCAGACTGGGTAGCAATGACACGCGTGCCATGTTGGAGAGACCCCTAGGGAGCTAACGTTTTGCTCCTTGGTGTCTCATTTTCCCTAGAAAGGGCCAGCACCTCCCTTGAAGGGGATTTTACTCTCATTTTTACTTGTTTAGGGATTTTACTTAACATTTAATGTAAAAAGAGTATGATTTTGACATTATGGCCTTGTCGACCTTTTTATGACCTAAAAGGTAAAATTAGGTCATTGATACACTATATATTGAGGGTTTTCACTCACATTTTTATCAATGATCACTCACTTAATAGTGAGGTCTAATTTTTAGCGCCCTATTGGGGTTTTATGGCCAAACTAGTTATGCACACTTGTTGAAGGAAGGTGTAACAACTACGGTTTCCATGGTTATTTCTTCATGAATTGTTAGTGTTTTTTCTGCAAAACTTCTTATTGAATGGTTGTAGTTTAAATTTCTTACATATTGCTTATAAATTTGTTGAATCAAAACCCTAGGTGACAAGCACAAAAGTAGGTCCTTGTCTCATGTCCCCTGATAGAAAAACCTCCAGCCATTGAAAGATCGAAAGAGAACCTAGCCATAGCTACACTCCTTGTTTCTCTTTCCCTTGTGCTAGTCGTACCTTTTAGAATCCAAGAGAAGGAAGACATCCTAGGCCTATGTTATCTACACCTAGGGCCATTTTTCCTTTAGGGTTTGAAGAAAGAGCCTTGCCACAGCAACACTCTCCCTCTTTAAGCCTTCTCGTCTTGATTTTGTGCTTCATCTGAGCTAGTCGTTTGTCGAGAAGGAGGAGAGAGCATGAGGCCTTGTTTTTGCAACACCAGAGTGAGCCCCTCTCCCCTAGGGTTTTGTCTTTGAGGCCTTGCTTTAGAAGCACCTTGAAACTTTTCCCTCTAGTCCTTTGAAATCTTGTCTCCTTCCACCTATGTGTCCTTCATGATTGACTCGATTTAACCCTAAGGCATTGATCTCAGACCTCCAACATTGAAGTAGAATTGGATCTAAATGCTCTCAAACTCTTTTGAATTGAAACCCTAACTACACTAACCCTAACCTACTAACCCTAAGTTGTTGACGTCATCATTGGATATTTCATATTTATTGCAGCAATGTTTGGTCTTTTGAGTAATTGAATGGTAGTTGAAGACATTAATTGAGTTAAGAAGTGATTTGTCATATTGAATGTTGTATCATTCTAGTATTTATTGGTGAAGTGACATTATTGCTATTGCTATTCTGTAAACATTGACTTCGTCAACATTTACTTTCAAATTGATCATATTGAATATCAGATAGTCATTGATTTATATGGAGTACTAACCAAGATTGCACGTATCAGTTTCCTTGTTGTATTTTCTCAAGCAGGTGCTTTTCTTTTCTTTGGTTATACTCTATTATTGGTTGTTTAGTTCAGACTATCTGATCGACGGTAATCTGTGAAGGGGAAATTTGTATTTGTACTGTTAGCCTTTTCCCTTTCAAAACCCCAAGTTACTGGGGATGTCTCCCCTAGGCCTAGCCTCCCTAAATAGAAAGAACCTCCCCATTGTGGTGACACTGGGTGGGGAAGGTTCCTATTTCACCAGTTTAACCTACTATTATTTAGCCTTTCTTGTGTCTACAAACTACATGATAACATTTTGGCACCGTTGTCAGGGACACTGAGTCAATTCTCCTCAGATGACACTTTTCGGTAAGCCTTGCCTCTAGATGCCTTATCTTACAAGATTACTTGGCGACTCCACTAGGGTGTTTTCCCTTATCTTTTGATAGTTTCAAGAAAATTATCTGGCAACTCCATTGATGAAAAAGCCAACGATGACTTCACAATGGGATCCCAGGAACTACAAACCTTTATACATGAGAAAAATCCCATGATACCCACAACAAATACCCCCAATAGAAGAAAGATGGATCCCTAAATTCACTGGTAGCGATGGGTAAATAGCAGACTTTCAAGTGAATAATTTTTATTCTTATTTTGGACTCCATCCTATCGATGATGATGCCGAAGATGTAGTGATGAAAATTTTTCCCACCACTCTTCACGGGAATGATAAAAGATGGTATGATGATATTCCCGATGCTAGCATCACCTCCATGAACCAACTAGAAGAAGTCTTTCTCAAAGAATGGGGCATAAGATAGGGAGACATATCAGTACTGCTAAAAATATTCGAGCATATAAAACAAGTTGAGAATAAAACCCTATTTGACTTCCAGAGTAGGTTTGAGGGCACTCTATGTTAAATTCCTAGAAGCCATCGTCCTAAAGGAAAGTATATTGTCCATCTCTATACCCATGTGATCCTGGCACACCTAGGCTTTCCCCTTAGTAGAAAGGGCCCAAGTACTCTCGATGAATCTTATGACATGGCTACAGTAATTGAACAAAACATCTCTTTATCTAGAATAAAAGACCTCTTCACCTCAAGTACTCTTAGTATGGAAATTTGTTTTTCCCATGAAAACTCCATTGATGATTTCCAGGAAGAAGGGGAACAAACCATCATTCAACAAGGAATTGTTGAAGACATGGCTGAGGAGATGGAACCCAACCAAAATGATGAAGTATCAACCTATGCCCCTCCCTCTGATGAAGCAATCCAAGAGCATGTTTCTCCTACACGACAAAAGGACAATGAGGTTAGTCGCTTTCCTTTTCAGGATTCCAATGAAACCTTATTCCAAGTTTCAGAAAATGAAGGAGAAATGGAACCCTTGAACAAAATGAATATTCCTTGTTGTATAATCAAAGACAAAGAAGCAATCCATGAGGATGAAAAAATAATGCATGTTGAAAACACCAAAGTCCTCGAAGCTCCTGCACAAGAAGAAATAGTAAGTTTCCCTCCTCCCCAAGATTTTGATGCTTCTCTACTTTATGATGGGGGAGATAAGGAGGGAATAAATGTGTCCTTGAATTTTTCAAAACCCGCATGTTATGACACAAATAGTGACATAGTTGATAACATTGATGAGTTCATACATGTTCGGAGACGTACGTGGGATATAGTTGGTTATTAAATGGATCCCATATATGACATTGAGAGTCATTTCCAAGTGTTGCCTTTAGAATTGTCACAGCAGATTACTCTTGATCAGTAGCAACAAGGAAATGAGATTTTTACCTGTATTCTTCAAACACCCAAGAATGACCTAGTACCTTGTTTTCATGATGATTTTCAGTCTTACATTGAGGGTTTTGATGAGTACCCCTCTGAGCACTTGGATTCTCTCCATGAAGATGATTATAAACCACCATCGTGCTCAGGTCTTCATAAAAGTAAGGACCTTCTTGGCTTAAAGGAGGATCCTTGTGATGACTTTCCCCAGCCACCTTTGATTACTTCACCTTGTTATGTTTCTATAGGTATGGTTGGGAAGTATGTTTTTCATTTGGAGTTTCCTCTCGGGAAAACCCTAGAGTCCAAGGGTTGGTTGAATATTACAAGATTAATTTTATCATATCAGTTTTTCAACTTTCCCTTGAGAATTTCCCAATCGTCTGATACATCATTGCCAATCCCTTCCCAGGCTTCAAAGTGTGAGAACGTCCTAGGTAGCCAGTGTGCAAACTTTTTTAGTCAATGTTATGAACCTTGGGATTTTCATGACCCTCTCCTAGAGTGGATTGAGCACATTCATCAGAGATTGACGTGGAATGATTTTATCCCTCCCACCCTCCTCCATGACTTAGACTTTGAGATTTCTGATGATATGATATATATTCTAACTCATGACATTTTTGTGCTTGATTTATCACTATTTTGGTTTATGATGAGGCACAAAGGAAAGTATCGTTGGACATTGTTGGATTGGCTACACTGATCGTTTGACTACATCGAACATCCAACCAATAGGTAAGTAAACATAGGTACTTTTCTTTACATTCGCATATTGATTGTTTTACTTTAGTATATATAGATATGTATGCTGGGGTGGCATTACCGCCCCATTTTTTTTAATGATGCCCCTATCGAGATTGAGCAGGTCTACAGGTTATTCCAGATATGTTGAGGTTCTCATGCACTCTACAGTGAGCACATGTCCCCGATTTGGAGCCAGATGTTATCCCCGCTTTTTACGGATAACTAGGAGATCATGTCTCGAGGCCCACAGGTCCTAGACAAGGAGTACCGAGAGCAGGATTGATCTGAGCATGGCCCTGGAGGGCCCATCCTTTTATTATTCCATTAACTTTATCTTATCAGTAGTAGCTACATCCATCACCATCGGTTTGGTCCTGTATCAGAGAAGGTTCTTACTCCATGAGGTAATTGGTCCAGGTATCATGGTATGTGTCACTTTTGATCATTAAAACCTTTAAATATATGCATCTGATTCATTTTATCTCTAACAAATTCTTGGATCTTACATTTTCCCACTTGACCATGCTTGGGGGAATTGACAGGGTGCCCTAGCAAGCCTGTCCCCATAGGTTTTGGTTTTCCACTAGGGAATTTTTGAAAAGCCATCATCTGCTCCCATCATAGCACCACTGTTTCATTTTATCTCCTGCTCATTTATCCCATTCCCCTTGTCTGGGCATGGGGTTGACCTATTTGTAGGATTGCACCTTATCTCGTCGGAAGAAGGGGATAAAGGCCTAGAAGGTAAAAGTAGCTAGTAAAAGGCAAAAGCCTAAAACTGAAATCTTGAGATGCTTTGCTCAGGGATCCCCGAGAAGGCAATAAAAGGCCTCTCAGCAAGACCTAGTCAGAGGATAGGGGGTCTCATCATGAACCATCCTATTAGATTCATGGGTACCTAACAGTATGACATTTCCACCATCTGGTTAACATGCCAGGGCAGTGACCTTTGGTTGCATGGCCAAGGGAAAGGGGGTCTCATCATGAGCCAGCCTTCTCATCTCTGTGAAAGTACTTGTGGGTAACACTGTCAGCTCTAGTCACCATGCCAAGGCAGTGTACTCTGGTTGGCCCTTGAATAAAAAGAAAAAGAAGAAGAAAAAGCAAAAGAATAAAGCAACAAAAAGAATAAAGGCAAGAACGAGCTTGGAAAAAGTGCATCCATGACAGTTACAGCTCACCTTCTACAAAATCACCCACAGATAACATTATGCATCCTTGGCCCTCACTACACCCACATGTATAGACATCCCCTAGACACATCACCTCACTTACATGGATTGGATGAAATCTTTCTAAAAACTTTCCTTTTCTTGTGGATACTAGCCCAATAGGATGTCTTGTCTTTTTATCCAATCTTGTATTGCAAGTTTTTGTAATGTCTTTGAGCTATTGACTGATGTATTAGGGTTTTTATGCATATCTTTAATAATATTGATGATGGGATGTGATTAACATTGCTATGATACCAGTGAATGATGAGCCCATGGAGGGCGTAGCTTTTGATGTGCAGGACCATGTGCGACGAACATGTACCATTTGGACCAGTACACATGGGGAGATGACCAGTTTGGACCTCCATGGGGCTAAAGAGCCCACCAGATGGATATTGAGACCCCATCAGGGGGTAGAGACAGGATGGAGATGGATCAAGGATTTTGCATTGAAGAGGAAGAGGACATTCCATCAGAGGCACTCTGATAGGACTAGACCTTGGGGGAATGACCCCTTTTGAGTGAAATGTCATCCTTGGAAGGCTTGGGATGTCTCCAACTTCAACATGATGTCATCCAGCTTCATGGATTCTTTTGGAGATAGACTGGGCAGCAGTGGCACGTGTGGCATGTTGGAGAGGCCCCTGGAGGGATAATGTTTTGCTCCTTGGTGTCTCATTTTCCCTAGAAAGGGCCAGTGCCTCCCTTGAAGGGGTTTTTACTCTCATTTTTACTTGTTTAG
>CBVK0101970854.1:0-10940 GCA_900067695.1 Picea abies | reverse complement strand
CTTCCGATCTCACGGGGAGTGTCTAGGATAATGGACAAGAGGGGTCCAAGGGGCTAAATACACATGTAGATTGATTTAACCCATTTTTCCTAAATTTTCCATTTGTATATGAACCTTCCCATTTCCGATTGAGTGTTCCCTACGCCAATCATTGAATACATGTAAGAGGGTGGGTGTGATTATTCACATCCCTAAGTTATTGGGAACATGGGGGTTGAGTACAATCATCTTGGGGAAGAGTGTGAGTCAAGAAAGTTAAGCAAATGAGAGGAAATTTGTATGGGTGGGAAAAACAATTTTTAGTTCATCAAATTTATGCGTGGGAAGTGAATGGAGAGCTCAAAGCTGGTTTGGCAAGAGGAAGGTGAAGTATGGATAATAATTGAAGAAAATTGGAGTTGGAGAAATGAAGAGCCAGGTTTTTAGTCTTGAGGAGTGAAATCCTTGGTGAGTTGCACTAAAACAACAAGTGTTTGATGTTGGTTTTTAAAAAAGATTCCTAGCAGCAAATTCCCTTGAGTTCCCAGCTAAAAGATTCCTAGTTGCCTGTGCTAGAGAGACCCTAATAAATGAATGGGATGCCTAAGGCACTAACATCAGTGAAGGGGTACATTCCTTGGGTTGGACAGGTCAAGAGGAAGAGAGCTGGTGGAAAATTGGGATAGTTGTAGGAGAATATCAGTTGGGTTAAGAATTTTACGAGTTGTGAGTGGATTTTGAGAGACCACCGTCTTTTGTGGATTACTAGCCTCAGCTTGGGGGTGATTGGATTTTGATACTTAGAAAAATCATTCTATGGTTAGGTGGAACGTTCGTCCCAAGTAGCTGGTTGCACAACTGTTGTGGAAATATAAGTGTTTTATCTTGTTGCTGTGTTAAATTTATGTGTTTAATTATTGTGCATGAACCCTGTGTATTTGAAAGTGATTTATATTTTGTTGTAATGAGTTGTTTAGTTGCATTTTATGTTGATTAATAACATGTTGTAGATTCTTCTATTTTGTAGTTGTAGATAGCAGCTAAATCCGTTTTAATTCGTAGTTGTAAGCTATAGGAATTCAACTAAGTGTTAATGAATTAATTTATTTGGTTGCAAATTTCGTTTTTAAGAGTATTATGCATCGTAATGTCCCTCGGTTGGGCTACAATATGTTACAAGATCTAACTATGCATGCAATTAGATCTCTTTTTAATTTATCTTTAAAATGTAGATCTAGACTTGCATGTGAGAAAATGTAACTAGATTGAATTTAAATGTGAAGGGGAGAGAGAGAGAGAGAGAGAGAGAGAGAGAGAGAGAGAGAGAGAGAGAGAGCTTCGAATGTGGAATCTCCCTTGGGATATGGGGTCCTTCGATATTGTGTTGAGGGAATTTGTACTTGATATCCTTAGAGGTTGTGGAAGGTTGAATAAGGAAATCGAACAACTTCTTCAAGGATGAGGACCTGTAAAAACTTAAAACTTGCAAAAAATGTGTTAAATTTAGTGATCCCTACACAAGAAACTTAGATAGTATGTTTCTTCAACTGAAAAGACATACAAATCAAGAATATCTAATGTACACAATGAATAATACCTATTAGATTAAGAGATCCTATCCTACTAGATGATAGCACCCCTTCAAAGGCCAAAAATAACATAAATGCATGCAATATTAAGCCTACAATTAACTCATATAATAAGCATTAAGCATCAAACATCCACACAATAAGTACATTGCACCTTTGTGACCTCCAAACTCTTATTTTTCTTCCAAAATAGTATTAAAATATATTACAATCCACAAACGATCCCAAACTCTCATTAACCAAATGAGGAGGAGGTTGCTTGCTTTAATATACAAAGGGGGTGCATTTCCCAAGAAGGGGGGTGAAAATCCCAAAAAGGGTTGAGCCACATGTGAGGATGGATGGATGACACATCTCCAAATGAGTAAATTTAAGTTGCAACAATTGTAGAGGAGGAGACGAGAGAGGTCACCACCTCTCTTTGGGTAGATGTTGGCATGCAAGTAGGTTAAAGACCTAGGCTTCGAGGTAACTAGTCCAAAAAAACCCTAATATACCGGCCCTTTTGGTATCACCCCCAAGAAGGCGAAATCTAACCTGAGGTATCTTTATGGGGTCTGCAGGAACCGAGATTCTATAGCAGTGATGAAATTACACAATGTCATGTATAGATTAGACTCTAGCGCACTATTATAGATTAACCTTTAATGGGTCAAACATATAAATACATCATTATTCCAGTTCGACAGTAATTATACATGCATATATGGTTATGAAGCAGCATTCATTCAACAATGTAAGTAAATATACACATTCATACATAGTACAAGCATGCATTAATAGTAAAATACATCATATGACACATAACTAAACTGGTTCACCCAACTTCGGGCTACGTCCACAAAGTATTTTCTTGTATATTTTTATTATCTTCTAATATCATGCACTTTGCTAAAATGGAGGTATCACAAAACATTCTACAATTCTATTATGTACTTATAGAACAAGAACAAGAACCTCCAAACCCCAAGAACAAACAACTACTCACTAAGACTGAAAACTATATCAATCTTCAACTCACAGAACTGCTTTCTACTTGACCTACTCATTATTTTATACCTTTCGGTGTGGGATTTAGGCCAAATCATAGTGCACTAGCTCAAGGTTGGTGACAACCCATTCTTGGTTGGATCCAACTCATGCTTGACCGGTTTACCTGGATTTTACGGGATCTTGTTCCTTTATGTTCCCTACTTTCTTCTCTTTCTTCTCTCTTCATCTTTGTCTTTTGCATGCCCTTTCTCTTGTGCTCTCTTCCTATGCTTGGCGTTCCTTAACTTCCTACCCAACAGGACCCCAACACTCACCTATGGCTCTTCCTGGTCCATTTAAGCATGTTGTGTTGTGATTTTCCATTCCTTTGTCATCTTTTGCAGGTCTTCTCATGTTTCCTTTACTATAGTTGTGATTTATGCTTCCTTGTTCACAATTTCCTTTTGTCCATGCATTGTTAATATGTTCAGTTTTGCTTCAGTGTCTTGTGAAGCTAGTGTATTCATTCTCTGCGCAGTAGCTAATCCTTCCAGCACTCTGATGGCTTCGTCTTGTAGTGTTTGTGATTTTTGTATTACTTTCTTTTGTTCCTCCTTCATTTGTTCCACTACATTGTATAGTTGTCTATTTGCTAGTATTGATGGCATTATTTTTCTTGTTAGCAACGTATTTATGTGCTCCTTTTATTTCTACGCTTTCTCTTATGCATTCATTATCTTTTCCTCAAATGACTACAATTATTCACTAGTGGTGAGTTCTGTCCAAATGTGTGTGCCATTGTCACACATATTAAGCATTCTTGTTCCATGTTATTAATCCTCATCACCATTGTTTGTGTAGTTTTCTCCCTTTGGAATCTTTTCTTAGGAGTTGTCCCTGGTGTTGTGCTTGACTCCATCTCTGTGACCTTCCTTCGAAGTCCTATTATGATCTCACTAATCTTTCAAACTTCTTATTCTATCATGTTTTTACCACCATTAGAAACCCAAGTACTTCCTTACATAACATTTGTATCGTTACTTGAACCTTTTGTGCCAATTTCTCGGCTTCCTCCTTTTCCTTCCTTATTTCTTCGGCCTTTGCCTATGCTTCGAGATTTTTTTTAGTAAATTTCTCAACCTTCTCTCCTACTTTAATTTTTTCCTGCGCGGCCTTGATTTCCTTCTCTTCTGCTTCAAGAATTTCCCTCTTAGCTTCCTCTGCCTTTCTTTCTGCTTCACTCTTCTCCTTTTCTACGCTCTTGGCTCATTGTTGCATTGCACCCTTTTCATTTATTACCTCAGTATATTGTTTCTGCAGTACCTCTTTCTCGGCCTTCACCATGGCTATTGTTGTTGAGTATTTTTTCTGTTAAATGTTTAGTAACACTTGAATATTGTTGGTAGGATGATCATTATGTAAATACTCATTGTTTAGTACTAATGATGCACTTATTTACAAAATGAAATTGATCCCATCTAGGAGATGTTCTTGGTTGTTGTCTTTGTCCTAGTTACCTTGTAAATTCCATGGAGGTTACCATAGAGATGTTCTTGTTTTGTTCTGTTAAGGTTTCTGTGGAGGAATGATTGGTAACAAAACTGGAGAAGTGTTGTTATTGTTCTTACTCTTGTTTTTGTTCTAGGAAAGTTACCATCAAGGAATAATTGGTCACAACACTAGAAAAGTGTTGTTCTAGTTTCTTATTATTGTTCTCGTTCTAGGAATGTCAAAGGTGATAGATTTGAGAGGGAGTTATAGCAACGGTTGCAAGGAGAAAAATATTAGATGGTCTCTAGTTTGAGACATAGAGAAAACTAACCATAAAAGAACTTATATACATGAAAGTATACATCCATATACGAAGGAGAAGAGGATGAAGTTTTAACCTTCTGAAAATAAGGGTACCTTGTGGGATACAGAGTGTCTCACATGGATATTGATAGTGAGGAATAGGAGGCTCCAAAGGATGACTATACATATCCCTATAGCTCAAGTTTCTCACTCTTCATATCATCAAGAAGAGTTAGTAGATCCACAAGGGCTAGTGGATCTACCTAGAGACGTTGAAGTGACTAGGTAGAGTCCAGCATGGCTTCATAAAACTTTGCAGGATGCAGTAAGACATGCATATCCTTGTGATACTTTTAGGAGAGCAAATGACCTCAAATATTATCATAGAGTCATGGTTATGAGGAGGAGCAAGTGAATCCACTAGTTGTGAGCCATATGGCCCCACCAAGTACTAGCTCAAAGGGAGTCAAATTTCATAGGGAGTCAACCCTCCAGATCCATTAGGGAGGAGCAATATCCCAGGACATTTCATAAGATATCATACTTCAGAGGAGTTTGGAAAGTGCAAATGGATCATATGGATCCAGATATTGTACAGACTCAGAGGGAGTCAAATTCCAGAGGGAGGATGTAGACTTAGAGTGAGCTTGATATCAGAGAGAGTAAGTTGGATTAGAGGGAGAGTAGATCATTCATATGGAGTTCCCCCTCATATTCAACTGGAAGAGAAACATATTCTATGACTCATAGACATATGTCATGAGTTGAGGAGGCCAGACAGAAGCTTCAGAGGATCTTGGGATATGTGTGATCTGGATTATTTTCGGCACAAAATGAGAGGAGATATAATAAAAAAATGTATAGAGATAACTCGGATATCCTATAATATAACATAAATGTATCAGATATGCAACAATAAACACAGATATTCAGTAATACACGATTTTCTATTAATGAGAGAAAATGTACAAAGACTGTAAAAATACAGAGCGAAAGACTCACTAGAATGGTGTCAGCTTATCTCTGAGAAGAGATGTGATGACTACTTGCATTTGCAAGAATATGATTTACAATGAGGCTCTAAAGGAATTTTTAACATAAATAAAATCCAAAACCCTAACCTCGGAAGATGAAAAGCCAACAGTTTTATGGACCTTGTTTTGGGTAGTTTGGTGTATCAACTTCCTGGGGGCATAACTTTGGCATACGATGTTTTTTTGGGGTGCATTATAGCTCATTGGAAAGGTCTATCTGAGAAATACACATGTTGACATCAAAATTTGAATCTATCTATCTATCTATAGTTTAATATAGGGTGAGTAAAAAAAGGGGTACAAAAAGAGGGTCAACGATCGATATAGCGAGAGGAATACAACTTCCTTTGGGAATCAAGAGAGTTTATGGGGCAGGGTGAGTATCATGAGAGGAGGAAAGAGAATTTACAAAATGAAAAATTGGGAGAGAATCGCCTGAATTGACCAAGAATTTAGAGACTGAGGGGGGAGAGGAGACTTCTTTACCTGAATGGTCTAAATAATGAGTTGCATTCATCTGAGGTGCCACTAACCCTGCAGGGACCAGAGGAGCAAAATGTCCATTGATCAAAGGGTTATCTAGGATAGATCTCTTAACTGGCTCTCTGTCTTCCAAATTCATTTTTATCTAGGCCTTGATTTAAAAACAAAATGAGGATATCCTTGAGCATTGAGTGTAAATATGCCCTATCCCATGGCATCCATAACTATGAAACATGATCTTCCAATATTCTATCTTTTGGTGCCAAACCCTGTCTCTGAAAACTAGGTCTAGCGAGCCAATCAGTCCATCTCTCACACTAACCTCGATCTATATTGAAGGTCATATTCTATGGACTTTAGATTCTCAGTTTGTCTCAAGACTAATAAAAACTCTGAACTTATTCTTGATGGCTGCTAATGCTTCTATGGACCAAAACCTGATGGGGAGTCTCGGTAATATGAGACAAACCATCATAATGTTTACAAGATCCTACTCAGGATCAAAATCAATGGTCTAATTTCACAGAACCAGAATTGAAGGTCCCCAATTCCAATTATTTTCCCAAAGCACTATGCAATCATCCATCGAATGCAAGATGAAATAAATCCATCCCCTTTCCATGATGTGGAACTGAGGGATATAACCTAACCACAACTGCCAATTATTTTCCATCCAGACCCTTAATGAAGCATCTCCTACAACCTTCTCATAGAATCTCCCAATGAGGGTTATGTCTGCATATCGTATAACTTCCATGACCTAACATCTCAAACTACAATCATTTGGAATTTCTAGCCTGGCTTCCATATAGTTGATTTTTTTATTTGACCGGGCTACTAAGCCTGATACTGGGCCTTTCTTATATAAGCTCAAGCTCTCTCTCTACCTGCCATCCTGATTCAGAGAATTAGAAGAAGGGAAAGATTGAGAAATCGCATTATTTTTTAGGTTCTCGAGAAGGTTTCCTTCATTAAAAGAGGGAATATGACTCATATTTTTCTAGTCTTTTCCAACTAGATCACTAACTCTGACTCCTTCGGGGTGTTGGATACTTGTACTATGTGTGTTGGCTCAAGGACTTCCCTAAAAATCATCATATGTGCAAAAGTCTCATGATGTGAATAGATTGATCCCATAATCGATGTTTTTCCCATCATCTATATCCATTTCGCATGACTGAAATCTTGTTCACATAAGCCAGATGCTTGAAAAGGACAGACCTGAAAGATCCTACCCATGGAACACAAAAGCCACGTCTGATATTGGAATGTGACTGTCGAAAGAAGGGAGAGAGAGAAAGTTGTGGGGGGAGGGATATAGGGCCTTAGGCCCTCAGACTTGTGATTTCCTTGAATAGGGAAAGGGCTCCATGTGGCCCATAACCGAGGCCCTCACTACTGTGACCTAACGTTAAACCTCCATATGTCCCCGAGCTATCGAAACTACCGACTCCATGCATTCCACTACATAAATGGCCTTATTTAATAAATATGACCCTTTTACATTGAATAACCATCCATTATTATCTAATGTAACTTATTCAAAGAATATGGCCTTATACATTAATTAAGTAACTCTTTTCCAACCTAAAATAGGTTGGTTAGGGTACGACCCTAACCACATACCCACACACCACTTTAATTAAAAAATAATAGACTTTCATTGATTCGTGGATATTGCAACAACCAAAATCACTAGAGGACCAAGTTAACCATTTGTCATTTCTTCCACAAAAAAATGTTTCTTTGTTGGTATGTAGATAGTCAAACATGTGTGGATTTTGCGGGGGTTCAAGGGGATTTTTGGTTGGGTTGCACCTTTCAACACCTACCAATTAGGTAATGCCACATGCCACGTTCTTAATAACCTCCAATCTACAAGTATACTTTGACTTGGATTTAACAAAAGGTCTTTGACTCTTCCATCATGTTCCTCTTCCATCTAATTAAGACCCTACCTCTAGTTCCACATTTGCACTAGTGGGGGAGAGTGGATCATACACAACTCTCATTTATCTTCAAATGATGAGTCTCCTCATCCATAGTTAAAAAAAAACAGAGTCTGTTATCTCTCTCAAATGATTTTTGCAACTCAAGTGCTATGATCCAATCCCATTTATGGAAATTGAGTTCTAGCAACTTTTTTTTCTCACATTTGATTCTATCCATGTTAAAATCTAATGGTTGTTAAATAACTACATGGGACTATGAATCCTATTGTGTAAAACTACCCAAATTTTCCCACTATTGAAATAAGGCTCAGATACCACACTAAATAAGGCTCAAATACCACTCTTGAATTCCTTTTGGGAATAATTTGGAAGAATATAACTTCACTCTCAAGCAACCAACCCTTATCAATAGCCTATGGATGAAGGCTTCCTAAGTGGCCTAACCTCTATACTCATCTAGAATCTCTCTACCTCTTCACCAGGATCTTCAAATTCTCCTTTCACAATGTTAATTTTTGGTTATCCTCAAATTTCTAGTTAATGGCAATAGATAGAGAACACAACATGGAAGTTGAATAATTTTGAATGTGAGAAAAGTGAAAATGAATTAGCATTAAAAGACTTAAAGGTATGGCTTTTGAATGAAGTACTATGATTCTATTAAACTCCTCTAATTAATTCTACATGATATAATTAAATTATTTAAATAAATTTTAAATAATTTTATGTAATTTAAATAATTTAAAAATATATATTAAAAATTACTCCGTTATTTAATTATTAAATTATTTAAATAATTTTTAAATATAATTTTATATAATTTAAATAAATTTTAAATATTTTAAATAAAATATTATTTTACAGAGTAAAGTTATTGATGGAGTGATGATAACCCATCTGACATAAAACATTGCCATGTCAAAGCAGTGACTAGTCAAATTCAATACAAAACTTATAAAAATGTTGTGAATTAAGAAATTAATATATTTTTAAATTGAGGATAAATACCATTTAATGTGGTTTCTTAATGGAAAAATTGAAGTTCCTTTCTTGTCGGCTTGAAATTAGGTTACAACTGGTCATACCCAACGTCTACATATTATATATTTAACTCCACTTCATATTTTCCACTTTCTTCGTTCACTCTCATGTTCACAGCTTAATGGTCGGTAAATCTCTGGGTGAACTAGGTGTGTTTGGAGTGTCCTAATGGAAGTTATTCCAGACGATCTCCTTCGAGAGTGCTTACTAAGAGTCCCGTACACATCACACGAAGACTTGAAAGCTGTGTGCAGAAACTGGAAGGCTATCGTGAGTAACCCTAAGTTCTATGCCGACAGAAAGATATCTGGAACGAGCGAGCAACTGCTGTGCTTGTTTCAAAGAGATCCGAGGGCTGATTACACCTTTGTAATAACGGTTCATGACCCTGTGAAGGGCACCTGGGAAAGGCTACCTCCCCTCTTTGCTGCAATAACAGCAGTATCTCAGTGCGTTGCTGTGAACCGGAAGCTGGTTCTCATAGGCGGATTCTCTACATTCAACATGACTTTGACGAAGAGTGTATACATTTATGACTTTGAGTCTGCCAGATGGAGCCGAGGAGCTGACATGCCTACAGCTCGATCCTTCTTTGCTTGTTGGGTCTCTTCTTCCACCGGACTTATCTACGTAGCTGGTGGGAACGATGAGGGTAGCAACTCTCTGGCTGCTGCAGAAGCTTATAGCGTGGAGGAAGACAAGTGGGAAATTCTGCCTCCTATGATCCAACGGCACGGTCCGGGATGCCACGGTGTTTTCATGGAAGGTAAATTCATAGTGTTAAGGAAAGACAGAAGTGCAGAAGTTTTCGACCCTAGTGGGAAAACGTGGAGATGGTGGAAAGATATTTTTAGTTTCAGGGTAGATAAATGGAAAAGTTTGGCAGCGGTTTCTTCTTCGGAGGAGTTGTACGCTATCAATGAAGAACAACAACAGTTGATGAAGTATGATGGTGGAAAAAGAGTTTGGACTGCCGTAGCTTCTCTTCCGCTACCTATTTACCTCTTTACGTGTGCTACACAGTGGCGTGACCAGATTTTTGTAAGCGGGGTGAACAACCCCGGTAAACACATCTCTTATCTGTTTAAGCCATCAACGGGGCAGTGGATTGAAGTTAACGGTGATGGTGAGGATGGGGGGAAAGGTTTTGCAGGCACGGTCTTCTCTGCAGCAACCGTGGAGATTTGAATGTTTTTATGGGTTGAACTGTTTATTAATTATTGATAAGATCTAAGCTACTTTTTAGATATATTTTATTATTATTAAAATATCATATATTTTAACATCAATATTTTCTGTAATTTAAATTTGTTATTTATTATTGTTATCTTTTTATGCGTGTTATTATACTTGTAGAAAGTTCGTTATATAGTGGCTTGGTATTAATTTGATGTTTATCAAATATTTGTGCATTGTTTTATAGTTTTATATTATGATTTCAATTTTATTATTTTTTTAATATTTAAATTTATTTATTTGTTATATTATTAATGGATGAAATTGGGGTATTAAGATGAGACTAAGGAAAATCTTCTAGGGATTGATGAGGTTCTTTAATGTTTGCATTTGACTGGTATTAAGAAACTGGTCAACTCCTATTAAATTCAATGGGCGGTGCTTATTAAACTTGGCACAGCAGTAGAAGCAGAACCCTAAGCAGAGTCAGATCCAAATACAAATCCTTAAGGTTAGCGGTGGAGATAACAGAATATCCACTTAGACCTCGTCTCTCTTATTTGCATTCAAATCTAGGGAGTGATGAGGTTCTTTAATGTTTCATTTAAAAAATGAGGTGTTTGTCTTAATGAGAAGAGTAGTGTAAGCGTATGTTCTTATGAGAAGAGGAGTAGTGTAAGCGTATGTTAATAGTAGTGTAAGCGTAGTTAATGAGAAGAGTAGTGTAAGCATATGTCCTTATGAGAAGAGGAGTAGTGTAAGTGTATGTTAACAGTACGACTGTATGTCCATCCATTGAAGAAGATTGAAGAAGCAGAGAATAGTACAACACTTCATCATGAGTGATCTCTTGGTATCGTTATTATCTTGCATTTTTTAAAAAGTTTGGACAGAAATCTAAAAACTATTTTTTTTTTTTT